>LKEB01000129.1:0-25960 GCA_003795295.1 Cytospora leucostoma
TAATAGATATTAACCTTTAGTTTATTTTCTTTTTCTTAAATTAACTGCTCTAAAAAGCATCTCTAAGGAAAGGAGCTATATAGTTTATTAGCATACTCTATTATATATACTTTAACCTTAAAACTTTACTCTTATTGCTATCTATAGTAATAATCTTGCTATTACTTTTTTTATAGTAAAAACTTAAAGACCTCTATTACTACCCTTAAAGCGATAAAACTACTATTGCTATACTTAAAGCGATAAACTTACTTTACTGCTTTTAAACTAATAACCTTAAAATAATAACCTTATTTCACTATTAAAGTATAACCTTTCTTTACCTAGTATTATGCGCTTTCTTTTATATAATAGCATTAAGCGCTTTCCTCTATATAGTATTAACTGCTTTCTCTTTACTAATATTACTTATAAATAGCATTCTTTCTCTTTATAATATTACTTCTAAATAGCATTCTTCCTCTCTACTAATATTACCTATAAATAGGATAGATAAAAGGATAGGTAAAGGGATAGATAAAGGGTTAGATAAAGGTATAGGTAAAGGGATAAGAGGTAAAGGGATAGGTAAAGGGCAAGGTAAAAGGATTACGAAAAAGAAAGACTACTAGTATAGAATAAATAGTAATAAATAACCTTTTAATATATAAAAGGGCTATTTATACTTAAGCTTATTTCTAGCTATACTATTACTATAGATAGCTTCTTTTCTCTTTCTTCTTTATATATATAAATAGATTACTTTTACTAATTATATCTCGATTTTATATAATTATATACTCTATTTAACTAATAAGTAGATAATTACTAACTATTATATAGAGTATCTATAGTAAGTAAAGCTTTAGATTAAAGTATTAAAGAATAATATATAGATTATATATATTATTCTAAATATATATTCTAGAGTAAAAAGCCTAAGGTATAGCTTATTAATAAGATAAAAGCAGTAAAGAAATATATTTCTATTTATTATATTATTTCTATTACTATATATATAAGCTAGAGATAAGTAGAACTAGTAGGATAGTAAAAGATATAGGATATCGATAGGATATATAGAATATATAGTAATAAATAGCCCTTAGATATATAAAAGGGCTATTTATACCTATACCTAGGCTTATTTCTAAGCATATAGCTAATGCTATAGATAACTTTACTTCTTCTTTCTTCCTTATATATAGATAGACTACTTTTACTAATTATATATTATTTACTTTATATAATTATATACCCTGCCTAACTAATACTAATTAGTAATTATATAAGTAATCTCTAATAGCTAAGTTAGAAGAGGTAGATCTCTTTTATAATCTTTACTCAGTATTTAGATCCTTTAATAGCTACCTAATAAGTAAATAAGTTATAGAATCTATACTACGATTGAAGCTATCGCTAGCTATTGCAACCTTTAGCTATAGTAGAAATTAACCTTTAGTTTATCTACTTCTTCCTAAATTAACTGCCCTAAAAAGCATCCCTAAGGGAAGGAACTATATAGTCTATTAGCGCGCTCTATTATATATACCTTAACTCGAAACCTTACCCTTATTACTACCTATAGCGATGATCTCGCTATTACCTTCCTTATAGTAGTAAACTCAATAAACTCGCTTCGCTGCCTTCAAAGCGATAACCTTACTTCGCTACTTTCCTTATAGTAGTAAACCTCGAGACTACTATCGCTATATTTAAAGCGATAACCTCATTTCGTTACTAAGGCGCGACCTTTCTTTTATATAGTATTAACCGCTTTTTTCTTTACGACGTTACCTCTAAATAGCATTCTTCCTCTTCACTGATATCACCTATATATAGGACTAGAAGGAGGAAAAGGGATAGGTAAAGGGATAGGTAAAGGGATAGGTAAAGGGATAGGTAAAGGGATAGGTAAAGGGATAGGTAAAGGGAGAGGTAAAGGGATCGCGAAAAGGAAAGACTGCTAGTATAGAATGAATAGGGTAATAAACGGCCTTCGAGCATATAAGAGGGCCGTTTATACCTATACCTAGGCCTATTTCTAAGCATATAGCTAATGCTATAGATAACTTTACTTCTTCTTCTTTCCTTATATATAGATAGACTACTTTTACTAATTGCATTTCGTTTACTTTATATAATTATATACCCTACCTAACTAATAGGATATTATATATAGGATTTATAGATTAAGATATATAAAAGAGTATATAGGCCTATAGCGAAGGGAATAGTAATGCTATTTAACTAGCCTATTTAGGTAGGCAGTAAGGGCCGTTCTACCTATACCTTCATTATACTTATTTATAGCCCTCTAATGCTATTAATAGCTTTACTTCTTCTTCCTTCCTTAGATAGACTACTTTACTAATGCTATTTCGTTTACTTTATACGATCGTATACCCTATCTAACTAATACTAATTAGTAATTGCATAGGCAATCTCTAATAGCAAAGTTAGAAGAGATAGATTGCTTCTAGGATCTTTATTTATCGTTTAGATCCTTTATTAGCTACTTAATGAGTAAATGAGTTATAGAATCTATACTATAATTAAAGCTATCATTAACTATTGCGACCTTTAGCTATAGTAGAGATTAACCTCTAGCCCGTATAGCTCCTTCCGAACTAACTACTATAAAAAGCATCCTTAAGGAAGGGAAACTATAGCCTATTAGTATGCTCTATCGTATATATATTTCCTCTATTGCTTCTTACTAGCAATAACCTCACCTTTATCGCTATTAATAGCAACGACCTCGCTATTCCTTCCCCTATAACGATCCCTTAGTTCTTATAGCGAATCTTCCTATAACGACCTTCCTCACTAATCTTTCTTTATAGCGAAACCTCGACTTTATAATGCACTCTTTCCTACTCTCTCTCTCTCTCTCTCCCCTTCCTTATAAACGATACTCATAAACGATGCTTATAAATAGCTACCTAAGATACTCTTTCTAAATACTCTTCCTTTATAAAGGACCTTCCTATACTACTCGATTCACTGCTTTAGCTTTCCCTTTCTTCTTATATATATATTATACGAAACCCTCTCTCCTTCCCCTACTAATAGCTTATAAATACTATAAATAAATAAATAAACTCTATAGCTATTAAGCGAGATTCTCTTTATATAAGAATATTACCTTACTACCTATAAGAATATCTTCCTTTCTATATATAAGAATATCCCTTTCCCCTTTATACTCCCTTTATTATTACTACTACTATCGCTATAGCTACTATTACTCTCGCCCCTATTACTACTACCTATTATTACTACCTCTAGGTAGGGGATACTATACCTATTAGTACCCGGGACGGCCCTCTTCCTCTTCCTCTAGAGGGCCCTATCCTAGTTCGCCCTGAAAAAGCAGTATCCTATAGGAGAAAACCCCTCCTACGACCCTAGAGCCCGCTCCTCTTATAGCATTCCCCTAGTACTGGCCCCTCTTAAGGGGAGGCCTTTATATATAGCCGAACTTCGCGAGTAGTAACCGCTAAGCCTATCAATACTCCTATTACTACTACCCCCCCCCCTCTTCCCCTTACGACTATCCCCGAGATAATAGACCCGGTTACTCGGCGGAGAAACTACTAAAGCTATAGACCCGATCATTATAGTATTCAAGATATAGAGAAACGAAAAGAAGATAGCTTTAGATAGAGACGAGGAGGAGATTCAGAGCCCGGTAGAAAGTTATATCTAGAAAGCACGAAGGGATACCCGGGTCAACGATTAAGGGTAGAGAGCTATAAACCCCGACCTATAATATAAGCCCCTAGACTAGAATAACCCAATATAGGAGAGCCTAATGATATATACTACGAGGGTGATCGAAACCCTTTAGTAACGATATATTATAGGGGATAGCCTATTAGTTAAGTTTCAGGAGGATTTCGAAGGATAGAATAAGGATATAATCAAGGTCGTAGATATTAACTAGAGGAAGGAAATGAAGTTATTCCTCTAAGAGAGAGGAATCTATATAGGGAAGAATCGAGGCAAGTTCACCTAATAGTTTATCGAGATCCTTAAGATATAGACCTACCCCCTATAGCTATCGGAGGAGATGAAATCTATTGCCTTTCTACCTAGCGTTTGTATTGAAAAGGAGGGATAGATAGCTATACTAGGGACTATTATTAGGGCCGAACTCAGCTCTAATAGACCGATTCTAATAGTTGAAGTTAAGGTACCTAAAGAGCAAAAGATAGCACTAGAAGGCTAGCCCTTATAGCTATACCCGAATACCTAGCCCCTAGTAATACCTAGCTTCAGTATTACTCCTAAAGCTACTATAGAAACCTCGGGTTAGGCAGCTACCTAACCTCCCCCTATTAGCTAAGGCTAGCAACCTCCTACCTTCTAACTACTAGCTCTCTAGTATAGGTAGCCTATACTACTCCCCCTACTTCTACCCTTATAAGGAGGTCCTATAGGAACCCCTTATAATTAGAGGGGCATACTATTCCTACTAGTATTAGAATACCCTCGATAGGAATAGTATAACCTATATAAGATACTTCCCCTAATCCTAGAATCTAATATAGACCTTATAATAGATAAGGTTATAGCCTTTATAAGAGTATAGGATAAGGAATATAAGTAGATAGGCGAGCTATATAACCTATTAGATGATAAGTTAAGAATCTTTATAAATATTTACTACTAGTATAATATCGAACTAGATTAGTTCTATACCGTAATGCTATAGGCCCTTAGTAGCCGAGCAGAATAGTACTATATTAACTATATTTATAGCGATAACGACTTCGCTATAGTATATTAGAAGCTAAAAACCTACTTCGAGATAGATACTAACCTCTAATAGTACTATAATGATTAGATGAATATTATATTTAATAACCTCTAAGGTAATAGGGATAATACTAATAAGAGCCCCTATAAAATCTTATAAGGGCTATTAGATAAGCTATAGCTATACTAGTAGGCCCTTAGCCCAAGTTATACTAGGGATAAAGTATTAAGGATAATAGTTATTCGCGCCTACTAAGGCATAGTCGAATTCGAATATGCCTTATATATACCGGTAGCGCTATATGAGAAGCTCTTCTAGGACCTACGATCGTCCCTAGAACTCAACCTCAACCGTAATAAAGGCAGCTAGTTTATTTAGGAGGCAGACTAAGATATCTTCTACCTTGACTAGTAATATAATGATAACTATCGATAAGGTTTAGGCTTCTATAGTCGAGGCTTATGAGGAGCGTTTAGAGGGAGCTTTCGAGGAGGAGGATTTCGTAGAGGATTTCAGGGGAGTTTCCGAGGAGGATTTCAAGGCAATAGGTAAAGGGACGATAGGCAAGGGGATAATAGGCGAAGGCAAATATATAGGAAGAAGTGCTTTATCTATAGAAAGGAAGGGTACTAGTCTACTAGGCACGCTCTAGAGGAAAGGTAGAGAGCGAAGGCGACCTTCCTATTATAAGTCGATACCGACTTCTATTATATCTTAGATAAGAGCTTCGATGCCTTTATCGCTAAGTATAAAGGATACGAGAATATCTCTAATATTAAGGAGATCGACGATAATATAGAGGAGGACTAGGATAATAATAGTATAGCCTATAAAGATCAATAATAGGCTACTAGCTTCCTAATAGATATAGCATTTATATATACTATTTCGGGTATTAATAAGGAAGAAATAAGTAGCGAATAAGCTATTCCTATATTATAGTTTACCCTCGAAGGAAGGTATTTATAAATAAGGTTCTAGGGTATTATCCCTAATATAAGTGCTATAGAATTCTCTACTATAGGCTATAACTAGTATCTCGCCTTAAATAGAGAGGATCCTACTATAGAAATAGATACTTCGCGAGCTAGCGAGGCTCTTATTAAATTCAGTAAAGGCACTTAGTCTTTATCCCTTAGAATAGTTATAGTCGACCTGCCTATCGGGCCTATAACCTTCTATATAATAGATGCTCTAACCCCCTTCCTTCTATATATTTAGAATATAGATAAACTAAGCATCTTCTTTAGGAATACGATAGATGAACTAGTAATAAATAGCGATAGGAAGGAAGTAACGATTCCAGTAGTTTATAAATAGGGCTATCCCTAGTTCTTTCTAACGAAGGAAGAAGCAGCTAGCGTATTCTTTATAGAAAAGGAGATATAACGACTTTATCGCTACTTTAGGCACCCCTCTATAGAAAGACTTTCTTAGCTATTAAAGAACGCTAGCTATAATAATGACCTTATAGCGCTCGAAGCTATCACGAGGTTCTACTACTACTACTAGATATATAGCCCTACCCCGAAGCGATTCAAGTTTACCCTTAAGGACGACTATGATTTCAACTACGAGATTATCATCGATATAATATATTTGATCGGAAAGCTAGTTCTTTACGCTATCGATACTTCTATATCGTTCTAAGCGATATATTTCCTAGTATCGATCTCCGCGAAAGATATATAGGAAGCCCTACGAATGATATAGATAGATACCTACCTCGGGCTACCCGATTAGATAGTTCACGATACTAGTACTAACTTCGCTTCGGCTGAGTTTAGAAACGAGGCGAAGATCATAGGAGTCACCTATAAGTAGGTGCCTATAGAAGCGTACTAGTCTATCAGTAAGGTTAAGAGGTATTATAGCCCTTTGCACCGAGCCTTCGAAATCATCTATACCGAGTTATCTAATACCTTTAGAAGCAAAGCGATTCTATAGATAGCTATAAAGGCTATAAACGATATAGTAGGCCCTAATAGCTTAGTACCTATACTTCTAGTATTCGGGGCCTTCCTATAGGTAAACCTCGATTCGCTACCTTTAAAGTCGATGCTATTACGAGCAGAAGCTATTTCAAAGGCTATACGAGCCCTTTAGAAGCACTTAGCAGAGCAGTAGATTAGTAAGGCTATCGCTACTCGAAATAGCCCTAATATCGACTAATAGATAGCCCTACTACTATAGAGCAAGGTATATATCTAGTAAGAAAAGGAAGGCTAATAAGGCCTATATAGGCTATTAGCTATTAACAGTTATAATTTTACCCTAGACCTCCTAAATAAGCTAGTTAAATTCAGGTCTATACTTATTCGCCTATACTACCGCGACGAGGACGAGGAAGTTCTCCCCTTACTACTAATAGTAATAATAGTATAGGTAGTACTAAGGACGCTAGGGGCGATATTCCCTAGCCCTATAGAGGCCGAGAGGGCGCTACTAGCGCTATAGAAGCGAGGTTAGCCCCTAGGGTTAAAGAATAAGCTAAAGTTAACTATACTTATAGCGGCTACCGTGAAGCCTATACTAGAGGCCGCTATTCTCGTTATATAGAAGGAAACGGAAAATCACGAGTTAGCCTTGAAGTTACGAAGGGACGGGGTAATCAATAGCCTAGGCGAGCCTTTCGAAGAATCGGATACGAAGGAGATCAACGATCTCATCGCTCATAGTATCTTTCGCTTCGAATGCTTCGACGAAAAGGTCTATAGCCCGTATAGACTATTCAAGGCGAGAATAGTACGAGAGATCAAGGGAAAGAATAAGAAGCCGTATAAGAAATTATAATTGATCATTTAAGGCTATAACGATATTAGTAAGGCGAATATCCTCACTTAATCGCCTATGATTCAATAAGTAAGCCAACGAATCACTACTACCCTCGCGCCTACCTTCGTGAAGATAGGTATAACTATTAAGTTACGAGATATTATATAAGCCTACCTATAGTCGAAGTCATAACTCGCGCGAGTGATTCTAATATAACTACTAAAGGAACTCGAGGCATACTACCCCTCTAGTACTATTATATACCTCGTGAAGCCCCTATACGGTATTGCTAAAGCGGGTATTCACTAGTAGAATATATATTATAGGTACTACTATATAGCTCTTAGAATAGACCCTTCAATATATAACCCCTACCTTCTTATTACTACTAATAGTAGAGAGAATTTCAGTATTATAGGGATATAGATAGACGATACTCTAATGCTCAGTATACTAGTGTTTTCGGCCTATAAAGAAGAATAGATCTAGAGGGCTAAACTCATCTATAAGCCGAAAACGAGGCTATTACTATAGTCACTACTAGACTTCAATAATATACGGGTAACGATACGAAGCGATAGGTTAATCGACATGAAATAGAAGGGATAAGGAGCGAAGATCGAAATAGTCAACCTATAGGTACTAGACTATACCTAACGGTACCTTAAATAACGGGCCTATAGTGCTTACTTAGCTTCGATCTATTAGCTAGAAGCTGCTTTCGATTTATCTATAGCCGCTTAGATTCAGAACCCTAAAGCGAAAGATTATAACGTTCTAAATCGTCGTCTGAAGTAGTAGATAGATAACCCTTAACGAGGGCTTCGCTATATCGCTTTAGACCCTACGAGGACTATATTAGCTATCTTCGTCGATGGTTCCTTCGCTAATAACCGCGACCTTAGTTCGTAGATCGGCTTCGTTATCGTATTCGCCGATGAGGAGAAAAGTAGCGATAGGAAGTAGTATAGGCTACGAGGGAATATTATTCACTAGTCGTCGACGAAGTATAAGCAGGTCACGCGAAGCGTTCTAGCTTCTGAGATCTATAGTATAGTAGGAGGTTTCGACCTAGGCACCGTTATTTCATCGACCCTACGAATAATAACGAATCAACTCGCTCTCCCTATAATACCGTTGATAATCTATATAGATTCGTACTCGTTATACGAGTGCCTAGTAAAGCTAGGAACTACTAAAGAGAAATGCCTAATAATCGATATTATATCACTTCGTTAGTCCTATAAGCGAAGGGAAATCTACGAGATACGATAGATCAACGGCAATAATAACCTAACTAACGCTATAACGAAGGCATCGCCGAATAAGGCATTGGAATGCCTTATCGATACGAACGAGTTAACGGTAAGGGTAGAAGGCTTCGTAGAACGGGACTAAAGGGCGAAGGCAAAGGCGAAGGTAAAGGTAACGGTAACGGTAATAGTAATAGTAACGAAGAAGCGAAGGGATAGGTGAATAGTAAAGGCGAAAGGGATAGGTGAAAAATAGTAATAGTAGCGCGAGAAAGAAAAGACTACTAGTATAGATTAAGACGTATGAAAGGGCGTATAGGCCTATAGCGAAGGGAATAGTAATGCCGTTCAACCGGCCCATTCAGGTAGGCGGTAAGGGCCGTTCTGCCTATACCTTCATTATACCTATTTATAGCCCTCTAATGCTATTGATAGCTTTACTTCTTCTTCCTTCCTTAGATAGACTACTTTACTAATGCTATTTCGTTTACTTCATATGATCGTATACCCTACCTAACTAATAGGATTAAAGTAGGGCTTTCTATATTATAGAAAGGGCTTATATACTATCGATCTAGTAGTCCTTAATAAGTAGACCGATTTCAGGGTTAATATATACTAAGTTGAGACTATCTAATTTCGACTTATTAATAATGAGACTATTATAATAAGAGTTCGAGTTCCTAGGACTTACTCGGGTATAATCTTAACGAGGGATTGCTCTCCCTCTAACCTCGAGGATCTAATATACCTTATTCCTAGCAATCTAGATCGCTTTGATCTTATTAAAGTAGGGCTTTCTATATTATAGAAAGGGCTTATATACTATCGATCTAGTAGTCCTTAATGAGTAGACCGATTTCAGGGTTGATATATCCCAAGTTGAGACTATCCAATTTCGACTTATTAATAATAAGACTATTATAATAAGAGTTCGAGTTCCTAGGACTTACTCGGGTATGATCTCAACGAGGGATTACTCTCCCTCTAGCTAGTGGTTATCATTACCGACCTCGAGGATCTAGTATACCTTATTCCTAGTAATCCAGATCGCTTTGATCTTATCAAAGTAGGGCTTTCTATATTATAGAAAGGGCTTATATACTATCGATCTAGTAATCCTTAATGAGTAGACTGATTTCTAGGTTAATATATCCTAAGTTGAGACTATCTAATTTCGACTTATTAATAATAAGACTATTATAATACGAGTTCCTAGGACTTACTCGGGTATGATCTTAACGAGGGATTACTCTCCCTCTAGCTAGTAGTTATCGTTACCGACCTTAAGGATCTAGTATACCTCGTTCCTAGTAATCTAGATCGCTTTGATCTTATCAAAGCGGGGCTTTCTATATTATAGAAAGGGCTTATATACTATCGATCTAGTGATCCTTAATAAGTAGACTGATTTCTAGGTTGATATATCCTAAGTTGAGACTATCTAATTTCGATTTATTAATAATGAGACTATTATAATGAGAGTTCGAGTTCCTAGGACTTACTCGGGTATGATCTCAACGAGGGATTGCTCTCCCTCTAGCTAGTAGTTATCGTTACTGACCTTAAGGATCTAGTATACCTTATTCCTAGCAATCTAGATCGCTTTGATCTTAATAAAGTAGGTACTAATAGGAGAGCGAATACTATCCTCTCTAATAGTCAATATAAGGCTAATAGTAATAGCTTCCCTTAGCTCGATAAATATACCTAGTTTCAAGTTGATACCGTTGATTATGATACTTTCGACTTATCGATAGGTACTATTGAGTAGTAGGTTTCGCTGAGTTCCGCCTTAACGGCTATAGCTATAGCAGCGATATAGCTACTAATCTTGAAGGTTATATCTATAATTGCCCTTATCTACTTTATAGATATAATATATAGGATAGCTACCTCGAGCTTATTGCCCTATTCGTCGAAGAATATCATCTACCTCGGCGTATTTATAAGGAAGCTCTTCGTCTTCGTCGGTAAATAAGGTAATAGGGTAGCATTTAAGATAATAGAACTGCGCTTGATCGTGATTTAGTACTATCCTAAGAGAGCTATAGTATAGTTATATAGGCTACCTGCTACTATATACTACCTAGATCTCATCACTACTATATCCTAGAAAGCCTAGGCAGGGATAAGCTATACCCGTATAACTGAAGCCACTTAGGAAGTAATATATCTCGTAGAGGGGGGCTATAGGCCTAGGAATAGGGTACCTAGTAAGCTAGATAGCCCCCCCTAAGGTACTATAAGTACTAAGTGCCCACTATTATATACTCTCTTTTAATAACTATTATTCAGCCCCTATTACCTACTGCTGCCTACTATCAATTACCTATAGCTACCTACTATCAATAGCCTACTATTGCCTACTTACTCTTATCTACTATCAATTGCCTACTATTGCTTACTATCAATTGCCTACTATTGCCTACTATCAATAGCCTACTATAGCCTACTATTGCCTACTATCAATAGCCTACTATTACCTACTATTAATTGCCCACTATTGCCTACTATCAATAGCCTACTATAGCCTACTATTGCCCACTATTAATAGCCTACTATTACCCACTATTAATTGCCTACTATTGCCTACTATTGCCTACTATTGCCTACTATCAATTGCCTACTATTACCTACTATTAATTGCCTACTATTGCCTACTGCCTAGTAATCGTAGGCCTCCGGCCTAGGTATCGTTATCTAGGAGGGCATTTCGCATGCCCTCCTTATAGTCCCTCCGATATATATTTACCCTATAGCACGCTCTAGTAGGCTCTAGTATGCCTTTATATATACCGAAATATTCATTTCTATAGGAAATCGAAAAAATCGACTTATACCTACTAAACTCATCTTCCTATATATATATAGCATGACCTAGATCAGAGCCTACTAGGTATAGGATCCAGGTTATATATATAACCTAGATTAGAGCCTTATTAATAGCTACTACTACCTACTATCAATTGCCTACTACTGCCTACTACCTAGTAATCATAGCCTACTATTGCCTACTATTAATTGCCTACTACTGCCTACTGCCTAGTAATCGTAGCCTACTATTGCCTACTACTACCTACTACCTAGTAATTATAGCCTACTATTGCTCACTATCAATTGCCTACTGCTACCCACTACCTAGTAATCGTAGCCTACTATCGCCTACTATTAATTGCCTATTATTGCCTACTATCAATTGCCTACTATTACCTACTATTAATTGCCTACTATTACCTACTACCTAGTAATCGTAGGCCTCCGGCCTAGGTATCGTCATCTAGGAGGGCATTTCGCATACCCTCCTTATAGTCCCTCCGATATATATTTACCCTATAGCACGCTCTAGTAGGCTCTAGTGCGCCTTTATATATGCCGAAATATTCATTTCTATAGGAAATCGAAAAAATCGACTCATGCCTACTAAACTCATCTTCCTATATATACGTAGTATAACCTAGATCAGAGCCTACTAAGTATAGGATCCAGGTTATATATATAACCTAGATCAGAGCCTTATTAATAGCTACTACTACCTACTATTAATTACCTACTACTACCTACTGCCTAGTAATCATAGCCTACTATTGCCTACTATTAATTGCCTACTACTGCTTACTACCTAGTAATCGTAGCCTACTATCGCCTACTATCAATTGCCTACTATCAATTGCCTACTATTGCCTACTGCCTAGTAATCGTAGCCTACTATCGCCTACTATCAATTGCCTACTATTGCCTACTACCTAGTAATCGTAGCCTACTATCGCCTACTATCAATTGCCTACTATTGCCTACTACCTAGTAATCGTAGCCTACTATCGCCTACTATCAATTGCCTACTATTGCCTACTACTTAGTAATCGTAGCCTACTATCGCTTACTATCAATTGCCTATTACTACCTACTACCTAGTAATCGTAGCCTACTATTGCTTACTATCAATTGCCTACTACTACCTACTGCCTAGTAATCATAGCCTACTATTGCTCACTATTAATTACCTACTACTACCTACTACCTAGTAATCGTAGCCTACTATTGCTCACTATTGCCTACTATTAATTGCCTACTACTGCCTACTGCCTAGTAATCGTAGCCTATTATTACCTACTATTAATTGCCTACTACTACCCATTACCTAGTAATTATAGCCTACTATTGCTTATTATTGCTTACTATCAATTGCCTACTGCTACCTACTATTGCCTACTATCAATTGCCTACTACTGCCTACTGCCTAGTAATCGTAGGCCTCTAGCCTAGGTATCGTTATCTAGGAGGGCGTTTCGTATACCCTCCTTATAGTCCCTCCGATATATATTTACCCTATAGCATGCTATAGTAGGCTCTAGTACGCCTTTATATATACCGAAATATTCGTTTCTATAGGAAATCGAAAAAATCGACTTATGCCTACTAAACTCATCTTCCTATATATACGTAGCATGACCTAGATCAGAGCCTACTAGGTATAGGATCTAGGTCATATATATAACCTAGATTAGAGCCTATAAAAGCATATAATAAAGACGACTCAGGTAGTTAGTATATAGTAGGCTATTATTATATAGTAGCCCCCTATTATATAGTAAGCTCTTATTACCTAATAGGCTCTTAGTTTATAGTAGGTTTAGAAGGATATAATATATTGAAATAACTCTAAGACTAAAAGCTAGGAAATATACTAACTCTCTATATATCTAACCGAATTCCTATCACCCTTATAACCTTCTCTAACGAATCAATCTATATTATACTATACCTTAGTAGCAGTAGCTTAAGCCCTAGTATAGGTATATATATGATTATAGCAACCTCTATAATAACTAGATATGATTATAGTATATCTATCTCGTAGTTTCGAACTTCTATATAGTATACTAGACGGTCTGAACTCTTTATAGTATTAGCTAGTATACCCCTATTCCATTCTAGCTTAGGAAAATAAAGCACCTACTAGAAGAATCTCTAGTAAAGAATACTCTCAAACCGGTAGATAGTAGCAAACTCAGACTAGAGATTGGTCAAAGTATCTAGTATATTAAAGATAAATAGCCGAAATGATTTTCTCTCGATGAATTCTCGGGACTACCTCATCTCGATAGTATTATTAGTAAATGCCTAGTTGAAGTAATAGGAGATATATTTATAGGGTGATCGGTTACCTTTCGAAATTGTGATTTCTCTTGAACTATACTTCTTCCCTATAGCCTAGAATTTCGCAAGTATAAAATCCAAGTTAATAATAGCTTCTAGGGTATCGGATCGCTTAGGAAATATGCTTTTGAATGCGTCCTTCTTATATTCCAGTATAATAAGCTGAACTAGGATTTCTAGAAACCTTTCAGCCTTTTCCTTAGATCCGAGAGTCGATTTACTAATAAGCCTTAGTACTGAATCGAAAAATCCAATAGTAGTAAGGGCTCCTTATCGGTATACTTTAGTCTTACTATACTTATATAATAAGGGTATACGAATAGACCCTATAAGGGATTGCTCAAATACTAGCTGATCCTAGTTGATACTATGAAGAGGGAAAAAGGCAAAGCCTCTATCAGCTATAGATTGCTGCATTCCAAGGCTAACTATCCTATCAGATATACCTATAATAGGTTTTACTAGGGACCTAAAGAATAAACGATACTTGAATGAGATGAACTACTAGAGTACGAGTATCGTTATTGCATATAGCGATATAGCGCTATATAGGGTCTCCTTCTTATTATAGAGAGCAGTGATATAGTCCATCAGGTATAAGTATTTATCGATATTACTAGATAAGAACTGAGTGAATTCCTTTACTAGAATAGCAAAGAAAGGTTTACGGTTAGCCTATATAGTAAAGCCTATAGGCTATATACTACTACCTTGGACCAACTATAACTAGGATTACTCTACCTCTTGGATCTATAAAGCAAGGGACCCTATGATCCGAAACTCAACTCGCTACCTATATTGCTTAGGGTTTTATAGGTTACTAGCTAGCTATATACGTGACTAGGCAAGCGCGTTCTTAGCTCTCATTCTAGTACTAGCCTTACGGCTAGTACTAGATATAGTAGCCTAAACCTGAGGACTATAACCTAGGTTATAGATACCCTTATACTGAAATGCCTATATGCTTATAATATTGAAGATCTCCTTAGAGACTGAGTATAACTAGATATATAAGAGGCTACCTCTAAATAAAGGACTTATCTTTATAGGTTTAGAGGTAATATAGTTGGAATCTCAGAGTAGATATAAGGGGTATGCTATTATCTTTAATAGAGGGATCTTACCCTAAGTCTTACTCTAGGTATCTAACTTAAGGCTAGAATCATACTTAGATTCTGAGTCTGATACTAGGTCGAATTCTGATCCTAACTCTTGATTGGAACCTGATATAGGCTCTTGCTCGAATCTATAGACTAGCTCTTATTTAGGTTCTTATTTAGAACTAAAAACTAATTCAGCTTCTTTATTATCGAAGAGTGCTTTCTATACTTCTCTATTGAGGAAAAGTAGAGTATTATATTAGTAATAGGCTTTAGCTAGTATCATATAGCTAGGCCTTAAGGTCAAAAACTCTACTATAATATCGAGGAACTATAGCCGAGTATCGTACTCTATTAATATTGGAACTATAGAGGTATCACCTACTTCTATATATTCAGTATCTAGATACTGAATACCTTTCTCAAGGAACTTATCGATAGTAGCTGAGATACTACTACTCTTATAAGTAAGCTTAGTATTCTTAGTATTATATAGTAAGATCATATCTCTGAATTATTATATATAGCTAAGGTCTTCTTCTTTAGTATACCTAGGACGCCTATTATCACCTAGACTATTAAGATCCTAATTAGACTTAGTATCAGATAGGGCATTATATATAGTCTCCTATAGGTAAGGTAGGTTCTCAGAGCTATCATGGATATTAGAGCTCTAAGCCCGTCCTTATTTTTGCCCTATTGATTTAGTTACTGCCTTTAAAGTAGCGAGTAATGCTCTGAAGTTCGAATAAATATAATGAGTAAAATAGCCCCTAATCTTCTTAAAGCTCGGTATAATAAGGCAGTTATAGAAGACCTTATACTACTCATTACTAAGGTAAACTATTATATATTTTCCTCCTATATAAAGCCGAGGGAATAGTAAATAGACGATACTAGATATACTTATATCCCGTATAAAAGGAATATAAGGGATCTTATAAACTAGAACCCAATAGTTTTCTCTATCTTATAGGGTAATTTCGACCTTAGTATAGATAGACTTTTAGAGGTATAGAGTTAGCTATTATACTATAAAGACCTCTAGTACCTAGCGAAAGTCGAAGAGATACCGAGTAAGATAGATTGAGCTATCGATATCAAAAATAGCTAGGGCTATCTTCTTTAAAGTAGAATCACTTTCATAAATATAGACTTCATCTCTAGTAGGTTTATTAGAGTTATCCTAGCTAGTAAATTCAGCTTTCAGGCAGGATTGCTTTAGTAGGTATTTATAGGGTACCTCTTTTAGCGATCGTAGGGTAGTTGGATAATCACTTCTTAGGCCGAAAGTATTATTTTATTACTCTACCTAGGTTAGAGTTGCAAAAGGCCTTAGTTGACTCTAAGTCTTCGATAGAGGGTAGTAGTACCTATAGAGACTAAAATATTTCTCTTCCTAATATTAATAGCTTACTAGTAGGTAGGCGATGAGTCCTATATATAGGATATAGGTGATCCGTCGTACTAAGCGTCCTTATAGTATAAATAGTTACTCAACCTACTCGAGTACTCGCTAACGATCTAGGAGCTCAAGTATTTCTACCTTAGAGGGTATCTCTTAATTAGGCCTAGTATATTCTTAGGACTATTGACTCTACGGCTTAAGAAACTATTGACTCTAAAGCCTACGGGACTATTAGCTCTAATGCCTATTAGACTACTAGCTCTAATGCCTATAGGACTACTAACTCTAATGCCTATAGGACTACTAGCTCTAAGGCCTAAAAGACTATTAACTCTATAGCCTAAGAGATTGCTAGCTCTAAGGCCTATAGGATTGCTAGCTCTATAGCCTAAGAGACTATTGACTCTATAGCCTAAGAGACTATTAACTCTATAGCCTAAGAGATTGCTAGCTCTAAGGCCTATAGGATTACTAGCTCTATAGCCTAAGAGACTATTGACTCTATAGCCCAAGAGACTATTAACTCTATAGCCTAAGAGATTGCAGGCTCTGATACCTATAGGACTACTAGCTCTAAAGCCTATGGGACTGCTAGCTCTAAGGCCTACGGGACTATAGGCTCTAATACCTACGGGACTACTAGCTCTAAGGCCTACGGGACTGCTAGCTCTAAGGCCTATAGGACTACTAGCTCTAAAGCCCATAGGACTGCTAGCTCTAAGGCCTACGGGACTGCTAGCTCTAAAGCCTATAGGACTGCTAGCTCTAAGGCCTATAGGACTATAGGCTCTAATGCCTATAGGACTATAGGCTCTGAAGCCTATAGGACTACTAGCTCTTCTGCTTTCTCAACTACTGCCTCTACTATTCTCGAGACTATTATCTCTAACGCTATACTAGGTGCTCTCGGGATTATTGACTCTATTATTCGCTAGATTGCTTAAGATCTTCCCTTTCAAGATCTAGAAAGAATTCAGATTAATATAAATTGCTCTATATATAATTGAGAGTATAGTTTACTTACCTAGAAGAGAACTAAACTCTCTCTCTTATAAACTCTGATACTGCTTAGAAGACGAGCTCCCTATTGAGCGTTAAGGTTGATATATAGGCTCTATATCATCGTAAAATGAAGAGCTAAGCGAAGTAACTGAGCTACTAGGAGATTATATAGGTCGCTTATTGAGATTCTACTATAGCTATATAGCTGAAGAAGTAGATAGGGATGATTATCGTAGTACTAGTTGCTTAGGAACCCTCCCGCTTTGACTAGCTAGAGTTAGTTCTCCTAAGTCCCTTAGAGGCCCTATTATAGGTACTAGTATAGTATTTCAATATATAAGCTAAAGTATATCTACTATATAGTAGAAAGGTTAGTATAGCTTCTACTAGAGATCTATATAATAGAGATAGGTGAAGATAATAGGAGATATAATATTGCTTTTCTTTATCACGTGCTTATCTATATATAGTTTCATCAACTGAGTTTTCTCTACTCTTTTCCCCCTCCTTATATATTTATAAGTATTCTATCTACTCCCTTCTATTTCTAATCTCCTTCAATCTTTTTATAATCCTACTCCTAAATATAACTATAATAACGACCTTAATGAAACGAAGAAGAACCTCTAAACTAGGGATAGAGAAAATAAAACGATAAGTAACCTCTAAAGCGCTATCAATAGATTATAGAAAGCAAAATGGAATAGGACTACTTAATTTACCCTTAATATAATTATAATAATCTCATTATAATTCCTCCCTACCCGATATAGAGTCCTAGGTCAATACTATTAGAAGCTCAGCACCCTAAATATAATTATAATAATCTCAATAACCCTCTCTACCCGATATACTACCCCCTAGTAGTACGACCGATAATAGTATATAAGCGATAGTACTATAACTCATATCTCGAGAGCTAGAAGTCTTTAGATCGCTTAGTATCGATACTATTCTATAAGCTTAGTCTAAGAAGATACTAGCTTAGGGGATTACCTATAATAAGCTATTATAGTATCTTATAGTACGGGAATAGAGGCTAGCGAAATAGTTAGCTAAAAAAGAGAAGGGACTACCTAGCTAAAGGGATTAAAGCTAAGGACCGAGACGGAGTACGAAATAATAAAGGAAATCGAAACCTCTTATAAGTCTCTATAATAACCTTATAATAAACGATAATAATATTACTACTACTACCGATACTATTATCGATACTACTACTTAACCTATATAAGCTACTATAAAGATTACCTTACTTTCTAAGAATACTAAGTATACCGATACCGATACCGATACCGATACCGATACCGATCAAACTACTAATAAGCCTTCCCTATCGCCTATCCGAACGCCTACTAAGATGCCTACCCCGATACCTAACCTAATACCTTCCCTATTACCTTCCTCGATAGCTTCCTCGATACCTTATATACTTACTAATACTATTTATGATCTATAAAAGACTAAATATAATAATTTGCTATTCAAGAGAGAGGTATTGGAAAAAATATAATAGATAGTAGGAATATAGGGAATAGTAGAGCCTAATACGATAGTACTAGGATCTATAATCCTAGGAATCCTTTTTAGTGATCAGGGATAAAAAAGGATTATACGAGCACTCTACGAGCTCTAGGGCGAGAGTAGCACTATATCAGCTAAGCTAGCCTAGAGCTTGAAGCAGAATAGTCGTAAGGCTTCTCAGGATATCAGGAAGGATAGGAATCGAGAGCTTAGTTAATTTCTTCTCGACTATAGGAGGGCTTTTCAATAGGATCACCCAATAGAGAGTATAACTAAGAATATTCAGGGGCTACTCTCTAAGGTCAGCGTTATAGATACTTAAGATAGGTAGAAGTCTAAACTACCTAAAAAGCTCAATAAATTTCTTAATAAGAAGGGTATTAGAAGAAGGAAGGGGTTAACTATAATAGGCCGGATTTCAGTCTACCTCTAAAAATATCTCCTAGAGTTTTAGGAGAAGTTACTCAAAAGCAAGGTATACCAATAGAGGCTATACTAATACTTAGTAAGTATATTTAGATAGGGCATACTTATATTCATCCCTAAGGGCCTAAGTATAGTATATAGCAAATATTCGATCGCTAAGGCTACTCATCTAAAGAAAGAGGATACGCTCTATACTATAGCTCAACTGATCAAATAGGAGATACTAGAGCTAGCTAGGTATATCGAAGCAAGCAAGGCTTTTATTATTGACTTTGCTTAGGGGAAAATCGAGAAGGATAATATACCGGAGCTCAGGCCTACTAGGGTATAGGGAGTTAGAACTTATAAGGTTTTAGAGATAGAAAAGTAGTAAGTTACTAAGCTATTAGGTATCGAGCGGGATATAAAGGAGGTTGATAGTAGCGAGGTTAATAGCGATAAGGTTAATAATAGCAAGGGTAGTAACGGCAAGGGTAATAACGGCGAGAGTAGTAGTAGTAGCGAGGGTAGTAGTAGCGAGGGTAGTAGTAGCGAGGTTAATAGTAGCGAGGTTAATAGCGACGAGGGTAGTAATAGCGAGGGTAGTAACGGCGAGGATAGTAACGGCGAGGGTAATAGCAGGGAGGGTAGTAGTAGCGAGGGTAGTAGTAGCGAGGGTAGTAGCAGCGAGGTTAATAGGGAGGTTAGTAGGTCTAAGTTCAAACCTATAAATAAGTAGCTTAGTAGTCTATTCTCTATTCGAATATTTACTACTCTTAGTTCAGTTATCTAGGTTATATATATAACCCTTATAATATAGTAAGTATCACTATGCCTTCGGCTAGTAGCTATAAGTATAAAGCTACTGATTATACTAAGGACCGCGAGGATCAGAATAGTTTCGCTAGCCTCGATGACTTCATACCGATAGAGGACGATATACCTACCTCTATTAGCGATAAGAAGCATAGCCGACCTTTAATTACTAGCCTCGACGACTTCATACCGTAGAGGACGACGTACCTGCCCCTATTAGTGATAAGAAGCATAGCCGACCTTCAATTACTAGCCTCGACGACTTCATACCGTAGAAGACGATATACCTACCCCTATTAGCGATAAGAAGCATAGCCGACCTTTAGTTACTAGCCTCGACGACTTTATACTATAGAGGACGATATACCTACCCCTATTAATATTAAGAAGCGTAGCCGACCTTTAATTACTAGCCTCGATAACTTCATACCGATAGAGGATAACGTACCTACCCCTATTAGCACTAAGAAGTATAGCCGACCTTTAGTTACTAGCCTCGACGACTTTATACTATAGAGGACGATATACCTACCCCTATTAACGATAAGAAGCATAGCCGACCTTTAGTTACTAGCCTCGACGACTTTATACCGATAGAGGACGACGTGCCTACCCCTATTAGTAATAAGAAGCGTAGCCGACCTTTAGTTACTAGCCTCGACGACTTCATACCGATAGAGGACGATATGCCTGCCCCTATTAGCGATAAGAAGCATAGCCGACCTTTAGTTACTAGCCTCGACGACTTCATACTATAGAGGACGATATGCCTACCCCTATTAGCGATAAGAAGCGTAGCCGACCTTCAATTACTAGCCTCGACGACTTTATACCGATAGAGGATAACGTACCTACCCCTATTAGCGATAAGAAGCGTAGCCGACCTTTAGTTACTAGCCTCGATAACTTCATACTAATAGAGGATAACGTACCTGCCCCTATTAGCGCTAAGAAGCATAGCCGATCTTCGCTTGCTGCCTCTCATATATCTACTCCTATAAAGCCTACTAAGTCAATACGGAGTATTACTACTTCTTCGGCTAGTAGCTATAAGCATAAAGCTACTGATTATACTAAGGAGCCTTCTTCTAAGCGCCCTAGTCGTACTACTACTATAGTTATATAAGATGCTATTAAGGAGACTTCTAAGAAGCGACCTTAGGCCCTAAATAGTAGTACTAAAGTCATATATCTAGTTCTTATATTTATAATATCTAAGTATTAAGATACCGTTATTTCAGCTCGCTATATAGCATATATCCTCGACCTAGTTAGGATTAGGAATATATCAAACTTACCTTAGACTTTTACTCCGAGCTCCTAGGAAAGTATAATTACTTTATACTTCCTTTAAGCCTTCGAAGCCTAGTAGCGAGGGCCTACTTAGTACTTGAAGGCAAGTTTAGTAATACTAAACCTCGCTCTAGGGAGGTAGATATAATCTCTAGCGGAAGCCCTTACCCTAGATTCTCTCTAATTATAGCTAATAAAACGATAATAGAGTAGAAGAAGAACTACCCTCTAGTTAATTCACTATATAATACTAGTAATATTCTCTAAGATACTATATATAGCTCGATAGAAGTCGGTATATACTTCAACGAATCAACTAGAGGGCGGTTCTTCTTCTACTCTATTATCGTTTTATCGACTATGATTAGAGAGAAGCTAGGGTAAGGGCTTCCGCTAGAGATCATATCTACCTCCCTAGGGCGAGGGATAGCATTACTGAACTTGCCTTTAAGTACTAAGTAGGCCTTCGCTACTAGGCTTCGAAGGCTTAAAGGAAGTATAAAGTAATTATACTTTCCTAGGAGCTCAGAGTAAAAGTCTAAGGTAAGTTTGATTTAGGTAAGAGTAAGGGAATAAAGGGTAGGATAATATAAGGAGTTAATATCTAAAGGGTAGAAAAAAGTATAATAAGAAATTTAAGGGATATTATAGGTAGACTAAACCTATAGTTCTAAGGTATACTACTAAGTATATTTAATATAAGAAAGTATACTACTAAGCATACTTAGTATTAAATCAGAGGATAGGTATATGACCTATACCCTAGAGCAAGAGCTAGCTACTCAAGAGTTCATAGGTATAATTCAAGGTAAAAAGGGCTTTATGATAACTTTATTCGGGTTCTTTAGGCCTATTCAGGTATATATAAAAGGCATCGCATATATTGATTATCTATATCATGAATAGTATAGTAGGTAAGGTAAGGAATATCAAAAACTTAAATAGGGGTCCCCTAGTCTTATAGATCTACCCGTATTCCCTAGCTACCGTATCAGTATATTGAAGGAAGAATAGTATATAGGTATTAAAATCTATAACCTTTAGGATAAATAATAGAGTAACTATAGTACCGTATCTCACCATCGAATATATAAGGGCGTTTACTAGCTATACTAACTATAGCATCGCTATAATAGCCTAGCTAGCGGAACCCAAACTTATCGGATAAGTAGGTTTATTTATCTCATCATTAGGAATATAGACGCTAGCCCTAGGTATCTAGGGTATCGCGAATAGATATTATCGATTACCGTTTCTCAAGAGAAACTACTAATTGATAATAGTAATATAATATAGTGCTTTATATCCTCCTTATTTACCCTTTCTTCCCCCCTTTTAAGTAGCCCGGGCAAGATATAACTCAAAGAGAGGTAGAGTAGAAGAATATTGATATAAACGGTAATAAATCCTCGATATTAGTAATAGATCCTCGATATTAGTAATAGATCCTCGATATTAGTAATAAGTCCTCGATGATAGTAATAGATCCTCGATATTAGTAATAAGTCCTTGATATTAGTAATAAATCCTCGATATTAGTAATAAATTATCATGACCCACGGTCAAGGTACTAGGGGGCACGCAAGAAGAAAGGAAACCAATATGCGGCATAGCATATAAGATATAACGGGACCCACCAAGGTCACGTGATAGGAATAGTCAGCATATATTGGATCTTCTGGATCTATATAGATCCAACAGATCCAATACTCAGGATCTTCTGGATCTTCACAGATCCAATAGATCCTAGGCTGAAGAGCTGGATATATAATAGGACACTCCCTTCACAATAGATAGCATCAGTTAGCTCTTCAGCGATCAATCTAAGTATCATTCTCATATAATAGGAGTAATCTCCTCTTGATCATAAAGATAGCATATTGCATAAAGCACCTTGAACCTCCTTCTGATATAAACCCAGTATATAGCCCAAGTACCCTTTACGTTACCTACATTATATTCATTACATTTTGATCGCTCTTGTTCAAGAAGGTTCGACGTACGACCCTTATGCAATATCTCAGCACTTTATGAGCTCAAGTCCTCGACCAACGCCGACGGATTCAGACAATTCATTCGAGGCAGATATCGAAGAATTCAGATAGGAATTCTACTATACTCAAAATATCTACGAAGTCCTTAGCAACGAGGAAGATTCAGATATCGGTATAGCTTCTACTCAGAACGATAATATAGTTACTAATACCATCTTAGAAGACCCACCGGCCACCGAACTACTAACGACCAATCTACCTACGGAGCCTGATGATAACGGCAACTACCGTTTCAAGGTCGATAAGCCACCCTACTTTACTGGTCAATATAGAACCCTAATAGGATTCCTCACCCTTAGTCGTATATACCTCATCTACTTAGCCAAGGAATTTGACACTCAGGAAAAGAGAGTTCTAGCAATCGGCAGTAGACTCCAAGGATATATACTCACCTAGTTCGAACCCATCCTTCGGGACTATATTAATAACTATAATACCCTAGAAGAAAGAAAACCTAGGACTACTAAAATCTTCTATAAATACGCTAATTTCGAAGCGGTACTCAAAGGAGCCTTCAGAGACCCTGATCTCGAACGAGATATAGAAAGAAAACTAAGCACCCTTAGATAGACTAAATCTATCACGGACTACCTAGCGAGCTTCTAGCAAATCGCCTCCTACCTAGAATAGGAAGATGAGCCGCTTATAGTACGATTCTATGAAGGACTTAAGGACGATATCAAAAATGAGCTTAGCCTACGGGACTGCCCCGACTTCTTCACGCAATACGCATAAATAGCAGTACGAATCGATAATCGACTATTCGAAAGGCATTTAGAGAAGAAAGGAGACCGTAGTAACCTAGGATATTCTAACGGGAATAGGAGTAACTAGGGCTAGAAGAGAAGTTATAAGCCTACGTCCTACGGAACGTATATAGGACTAATGGAGCTTGGAGCAGCCTAGAAAGAGACCCGCAAGTATTTCAATTGCGGAAAACTAGGATATCTAGTACGAGAATGCCGTAGCGCTAAGAAGGCCTAGCAGCTAGTCCCCTTAGGTAAGAAAGCTAATATCGCAGTACGAACTATCGGAATGGCTAGACGTATCGCTACCCGCGAAGAAATCGACTAAGCTATAGTAGAAGGCTATCTCGAACCAAGGCCTAGAGAAGAAACCCCAACTATCACCCTCACTACCTCTGAGACCGGAGATACGGTAGAGGACGATTCGCGAGAGCTAACCGATAGCTAGTATGATGACGACTAGGAGGAAAAAGCCTCTATGAGCCATATACTAGACCCCGGAAGTCAGGCAATCCTCGGATAATGGATCAACGAAGCCATCGCCCAACCTCTTATAATATATATACCCGATCCTACCTACTACCTCGGATTAGCCGTATGTATACTCCCTTATAACGGCTCGGAATATCAGTTTGCGGTCTACGGAATTCCTCAGTATAGGTTTACGGAAGTCAATAGATACGAGATCCTACGCCCTACGGAATACGCACATCTATCCCTAGGGCATGAATAGCATGGATAAAATATCGCCTGGATCTCCTATATATTCGACGAATATAAGATTCACTTCTAGGAGAAAGTTTGCAATAAGTTCTTCCCACGAAGATACTAGAACTAGGAGGTAGACTAGTACTACTCTCCTAACTATTTTGGACTATAGTTCTATAAGGACGAAGAACTTAGCTCAGACTAATATACCGTATTCACTTACGACTTCGACGGCTATCTATAGTAATACTTCACTAACTATAGAATACTGCGCGAGTATCCCTCAAGCTAATACCGTATCTATAGATAAGAGAAGGTTACCGCTTGGCACCGATAGGTACGGAAGGATATACGAGAGGCGGAACGAAAGCATCGTGAAAGAGTATAACGCAGAACTCATTTCAACTTAGAGACATAGAATACCTTCATATAGCACCCGGAACGACTATAGAACGGACAAAGAGATAAGGGTAAGAAGCCTACGGTATGGGAACGAATCACCTATAGCCTCGCGACCGTCTTAGAAGAATAGCTAAAAAACGATAACAGCTATTAGGAGCGGAACCACTAAATAGCAAGAACCCAGTACGGTTCCTCTACGCTATAAAAACGGATATCAACGACTACCTCGAATTGGAAATTCTCATCGGAATAACTCACGCACGTGCGCTCGTCGATAGCAGCGTATAAGGAAACTTCATTTCACCCGACTTAGTGAATAAAAAACGAATACTATAGTACTATAAAAGTCAACCCTACCCTTTAGGAACGATCTCAGCAAATCTAGTCGAATACGATAACGGTACTATCTATAGGGAGACTAATCACCTTCCAACTAAGATTATAGGCCGGATAAAGGATTTATACTTTGATATTTTTAACGCACCCGGACACCAGGTTATCCTTAGGATCCTATAGCTACGAGAAAATAACCCCGATATTGATTGGACTACTAGCCAGCTTCGATAGAGA
>LKEB01000130.1:9464-24629 GCA_003795295.1 Cytospora leucostoma
TTAACTCGATAGGTTATAGGTACCTAAGCCCCTATATCTTTTAGCTCTCTAGGTATTATAGTAAGTATTATTATTGAAATTTAACTAATACTTAGTATTAAAGGAAGGTAATAGATATATTCTTCTACCTATATAGTATCGATTATACTCTTATCGCTAGCGCTAGATAGCTACTATAGAGAAGAGATACCTATAGATACCTTAGATAAGCAAGGTAGTTATAGTTGGAAATCCGAATATTCTAGGTTAACTACTTTAGCTATACTATTATAGTCTTATTAAACTAGCTACTAAATAAGCTCACCTATATAGGGTATAAGGAGTATTAGGTCTTTAGGAGAAATTTTGAGCCTATTAGTTACGATTATATTTATAATTCTCCTAGCTATCGCTATCTTATTAGGAATCCCTAGAGCTAGAGATATAGATATCTCGGTAGCCTAATTAGGTTAACTCAGAGCTACTAGGGGTATCGATTTATATAGTAATATTTCCGGGGATAGAATTTCTTCGCCTTTCGTAGTATCTAACTCATCGATCCGTTATCTCTTAGCTATATTATCGTTAATTTCGAGTAGAATAGGCTTATTCGTGATATTTGAGATTATAGCTATTAAAGGGGCTATAGGAGGTTTATACCTATACCTAAAGCATAGTAGTACTCCGCTTAGTAAGTATAGGAAGGAGATATTATTGATTTTTCGCTCTCTCCTATAATTATTACTACTACTATTAAATCGGCTACCTATTCGGTTCTAATTATTTAGCCTTCTGTCCCTTAATTCAATACCTTATACTACCTTATTCCTTATATACTATAGGTTTCTAGCTAGCTTAGGCTCCTTATCAATTAATACTTAGTACCTCTTAAGGGCTAGGAAAGAGACCCCTTCCTAGGCGAAATTAGCTAGTACTGAAAGAATAAGCCTAATTAATCCTATACTTAGGTCCGAGCAGTAATAAGTAATAGCTTATACCGATAGAAAGGGTATATACCTAGAAGCTATATTATCTATATTGCCTAGCGAGATATTCCTTATAAAGGGATTATCTCTAGGGAAGTATATTAAACCCTTATCTTTTAGATATTAGAGGTCTAAATACTAATTAACTATATGCCCTAGTTTTATATACCTAAAGTAGTAGAGGCTATCTATATTATTAATGCTACCTATCGAATAGTTAGTAGTTATATTATTATACTCGTCCTCCCTATACTTATATACCTCCTAAGGTATATCTTAGTAGTAAATAGCTATATTATTTAGTCCTATAGCTTCCTATAATTAATTATATAGGATACTTCTAAACTTATCAAGCTTAGTCTACTATCTATCTATAATCTTTTTACTATTGATTTTTAGGCTTTCTAACTCTTTAGCTAGATCCTCTATATCTAATATAGGCCTACTTAGGATCGTCTTTTTACTTTAATAAACTAGAGGACTATCTATTACTACCGTTTTATACTATATAGTTTAGGATAGCGAATCCTTATTACGGACCGGCTCCCTATATCCTTGAAATAGGGATATCTAGAAAGGGGTATTAAATTAAGCCTATTTAGCCCTAGCCCCTAAAAAAGCCTTCAATACCCCTTTATCTTGCTTATAGTCGGCCTATACCTTCTTATATACGTCCTAAAGTAAGGTTATTAGTTATAGCTATCTTAGGTCTTATTCTATAATCTTCTCAAGTATAAGCTACTAACCCTTATCGTCGAGGATATAATAGGTAATAGATAAGGGGAGCTTCCTCTAGAACTTATCTAGTTCCTTTCTATTATAGTAGGCTTACCTATACTTTAGTAAATAGCGATCGTAGCGAAGCATCGTCTTACTTAGGGTAATATAATCCTTAATAAGTATAGTATTAATAATAATGCTTAGCTCCTATTTAGGTATCTAGTTCTAATGAGTATCTAGATTATGAAACCCCTAAAGGATCCTCTTCTTCTATCCTTTCTAGATAGTCTTACTAGTAATAAGAAGCTTAATCTTATTACTATAGACTATATTCTTATAATAGCCTATTATCAACTTAATATAGAGTAGTTATTCGATATTTAAGACCTTATAAGCTTTATTAAGGACCTCTAAGTACTCTATAGCATTATAACTATTAAAGGCCTTGACTCTAAGCATCTTAAGTTTATCCCTATATAGGAATCGAATATATTTAGCTATACCTATCGAAGCAGAATGCTCGTATTAAGTAGATATATCGGATATATCGCTAGGAGCTATTTTAGCCTTTTTCCTATAGTTTTTCTATAATACTATTCTTATCTTTGATCTATTAGAGTTTTTACCTCTACTATAAGGGTTTGGAACTATAGTACTATAAACTATATCTAGTTGATTAGATCTAAGATCTTCGGCTCGGGCTATTACTATTAGGTGAATATAGATAATCGATATCGCTATCTTTTAATAGTTCAAAGAAGCGATTAGGGAATCAATCTCGGAATTCCTTACTTTAGCTTCTAGGATAAACGCTATATAGTAAGGTACTATTAAGGTATAATAGCTAGTGCCTTATTTAGGATAAGGTCTATCCCTTAATATTTTTATTCTGCCCTAGATACCCTCTCTAAGTATCGATAAATACCTTAGAAAAGCGAAGATTTTTCCTAATATCTATATTAAGGCCCGAATGCCCCCCTTTCCTAGGCTTCTAATACGCTTAATCAAGCTAGAAATGAGAATTCGAAGCGATACCGCTAGCTATATATATCCGTCCCAATCAACGGCTCTTAGTACCTAGATATACTTTAGTTACTAAATCTACTCGAGTAATATTTTCCTTATTGATTATTATAAAGCTAGAGTAACCTAGGCTTAATCAGGCTATACCGGGCCTATTAATAATGCTCCCTTATCGCTTAGTATAAGTTCCAATTCCTTATATTTCGTAATACTTTATCGTTTTCTACTAATATTAGCCGATTCGTATAGGAAATCTTCCCTTTTATTTTAGTACTAGTTTCTCAAGCTTCTAGGTTATTCAATTAGATTACTATCTATCCTATTATTATAGGTATAGTATAACTGATCCTAGCTAACTCCTTTAGTTTAGTATACTATGATTTCCGAGTCCTTTATCGCTTTCGTTATTTATTGATATAATCTCTCTATTTAGGATAGTATCTCTCGTCGTTATGCCTATTTAGGCTAAGGATACTATAAGAATGAAAAGATCTAGCTCCGGAGACTAATAAATCAGAGGATAGGTATATGACCTATACCCTAGGGCAAGAGCTAGCTACTTAAGAGTTCATAGGTATAATTCAAGGTAAAAAGGGCTTTATAATAGCTTTATTCGGGTTCTTTAGGCCTATTCAGGCGTATATAAAAGGCATCGCGTATATTGATTATCTATATTATGAAAATGCATCGTAGGTAAGGTAAGGAATGATAAAAAACTAAGTAGGGGTCCCCTAGTCTTATAGACCTACCTATGTTCCCTAGCTACTATATCAATACTTTGAATGATTCAAGCTTATCGTAAATATATACTTTTAACCTAAAGAGTATATAATAAGTATATAATAAGTATATATATAATAGAAGAGCTATACTATATACCTTAATACTATAAATAATAAGGTACTCTACCTTCTAATAGTATAATTATCCTTAAAGTATATAGATTCGCTAATATTAGTTATATTCTATATATATACCTATTATTTATAATCGACTCTACTTAAAGTAGTATTAAGCATAGGAGGATATTATAGGAAGGAAGGGTTCTATCTATCGCCGATATAGCATAGGCTTAGCGATACTAGTATAAGGATAATACTCACCTATAGGTAAGGGGTTATAAGCACTATATAAGTAGATAAAAAGGAGCGCTTAGGCCCTTCTAGGAAAAAAGGAGGGAAGTTAGAGATCAATATATACTTCTTATAGTACTTAGTTATAGTTATTATACGACTCCTATACTACTTATATCCCAAGCCTATACTCTTTACTTTACCTATATATACTACCTCTAATAGTTTGATCTCTCTACCTAATAGGGAGGTAAACCGTTGAGTATAGCCCTATTAAAATAGTTACTATATATACCGGGAGCTATATGCCTATAGGTAAATCGAGTAGCATTAGAGCTATATAAATACCCGAAACCTAGGTCCTTATACCTAACTAGGGCATCTTCGAGATATAAACTATCGGTAGTAGTATCCTACCTAAGCTATAATTAGGCCTAGAAGATACTACGACTATATACTAGCGCTATATCGATCAAATCACTAAAGAAAGTAAGGAACTCGATTAAATACTCGAGGAGGAGAACCTCCGCTATAAGACTATAGTAAAGAAGGCCTACCTAGAACTACTTAGGAGTAGTAATAATGCCCCTATCGACTACCTTAGCTAGCCTAATTATCCTAAGCTTACTACTCTTATAGGCGCCTCTCTAGCCTTACCTACTATAAGTACTGAGCTAGTCCTACCTATTATAGCTATAGTAGCGCTACTCTTTCGCCCTATAGCCCTACTATATCCGATATATAATAGAACCTCGTTTACTAACCTATATATATTCTTCTTCGATCTAGAGTACTACTTTCGTATTTAGGCTAATTAGATCTATACCGATATAGACCGTATTTTATATACTATATACTATATAAGTAGTAATCCTAAATAGGCTTAGATTAACTATATATAATAGTAGCGGGTTTTAAGTATTAAGCTTGAAAGTATTTTATAAGCTAAATTCTATAACTTTCTAGAAGACTATCTCTAAGCTAATCTAATAACCTATACCCTTACTATAACTATAATACTCGCGAGTATAACCTAAGGCATATACGAAAGCATATAAGATTTCCTTAAGCGCTATAAGAATACTAAGATAGAGTTACTCTATTTATAGGCTGAAATCTAATATATTTATAGTATCCTTAGTAAACTATGCCCCTCTATCGGTATCGCTATTAGTATATAGACGATACTCTCCTATACTTAGTATAAATTAACTAGCTTAGTGCGATGAATCGAATCGATATAGTAGCTTAATATAAATTCCTATCTAGAACGATCCTATTATAATTATAGTAAACTTAGATATATATATAAGGACTATATAGAGTAGGTATAGCTCCTATATAGTAATTAAGGGGCTCCTTATTCTATTATAACCTCTAGCCTAGCTAGCTCTATTCTAATTATAATTAGAGATTAGAAACGTTATTATAACTATAGGGAGGCTAGGTATATCGCTTATTTCTACCCGAAGGCCTCTAATATAGTATAAGCGCTATACCCTTATAGTACTAATATTACTTACTATTCCTATAGAGAAGCCGGATATATTTTACCTAACTATCCTTAAAGTAAGTATAGGAAGTATAGCTAGAAAGGCTATACCGCTATCCGGTACCTCTCGGGATCTAATAGCGAGCTGCTTAGGTAGCGAGAGAACTAAAGGGGCGATGAGTTATAGTAGTGCTATATTGAGTTTCCAATATAACTATAGCTCGGCTCCATTTAGAGGAAGAAGGTTAGGATAGTTGATTCAGAAGCAGATAAGAATATTATTAATCGTATAAATATCGCCGAATAGAAGTACTACCTAAGTTTCACCCCTACCCTAAGCCTAATTATACTCGGGGAGTATTCTATAAAGACCTTTAGCTACTATAAGTTCAATATTAAAATCACTAATGATAACGATACTATAGAGATATAGCGCTATCGCTTCATCGTCGCTAATTATATATTAAACCTAATTATCCTTAGCCTTCTATAGCTAGAAATAGTAAACCTAGCGATCGACTAGAGGGCAAAGAAATAGCGATTTCCTATCTACTAGCGCTATCTAGGTACTAGTAGCTCGCTAAAATAATTATAGAGTATATAGGTAGCGTTTATAATATAATATATACTATAAGCTAGTTAGCTACTAGATATTAATACTACTTTAGCGCTATGCCTACCTACTACCTATACTAAATTTCAAGATATCTACTCTAAAGGAAGCACGAAGACGATATTAGAATACTTAGACCTAGATTATAAAATCGAATTAGAAGAAGGAGCATCGCTATTATAGGGGCCGATTTACCCCCTCTCCTATATAGAGCTAGAGGTACTTAGGAGTTACTTAGAGGATATATTAAAATATAGATAGGTTAGGCTATCGACTAGCCCTATAGGGGCACCTATTCTTTTTATTCCTAAGAAAGGAGGGAAGCTATACCTATATATCGATTATTAGGCGCTTAACCGTATTATATATAAAGACCGAATACTACTCCCTCTAATCAGTAAAATTCTTAACCGATTCTCCGATTCTATAATATTTATAAAGCTCGACCTTAAAGATATATACTACTAGCTTAGGATCCGTATAGGCAATAAGTAGAAGACTATATTTCATACCTATTATAGATACTTCAAATATATAGTTATACCTTTCGGTCTAACTAATATGCTTATAACCTTTCAAGCCTATATTAATAGGGCTTTAATAGGGCTTGTAGATATTTGCTATATTATCTATCTTAATAATATACTAATCTATAGCTACGATAGCACTATATATAAATACTATATCTATAGCGTTCTTAAGCGGTTATAATAATAGCATTTATATATTAACCTTGAAAAGTACGAATTTCATATAACTTAAATCGGGTTCCTCGGGTTCGTAGTATCGCTAGAAGGTATTAATATAGAGGAAGAATATATCGAGGCTATTATATAATAGCTGCTCCCGTATAGTATATAGGATATTTAGTTATTTCTCGGTTTTATAGGGTTCTATTAGAGATTTATATATAAATACTCTAAGGTTACTATACTCCTTATGAACCTCCTTCGCAGTAACTAATGAGGACTATTCCGGCTTACGCTTAGTATAGCTACTACGTTCAAGCTACTCTAATACCTCTTTATAACTGCCCTATTGCTCTACTATTATAACCCCCTCCTTCTAATATAGCTCGAAACGGATATATCGCCCTTTACTATAGGTGCGATTATTTCCTAGCTATATAAAGGCTACTAGTACCTTATTGCCTATCGATTAAGGAAGCTTATATAAACGGAATCGCGCTATAGTACTAGGGATATCGAGCTACTCGCTATCGTTAATATGCTATATAGTTAGTGCTATTACCTCTAGTATCTCTAAGAACCTATAGTTATTCTAACGGATTACCTAAACCTTCGCTACTAGGAAACTAAGTATAAGCTATCTATAAGGGAGCTATGCTAGCTTAACGACTTATATATATTTAATATTGATATAGTAGCTAGGGAATATAGGTAGATCTATAAGACTAGGGGACCCCTACTTAGTTTTTGATATTCCTTACCTTACCTATAATACTATTCATAATATAGATAATTAATATATATGATGCCTTTTATATATGCCTAAATAGGCCTAAAGAACCCGAATGAAGTCGTTATAAAGCCCTTTTTACCTTGAATTATACCTATAAACTCTTGAGTAGCTAGCTCTTACCCTAGGGTATAGGTCGTATACCTATCCTCTGATTTATTAGTCTCTAGAGCCAGATCTTTTTATTCTTATAGTATCCTTAGCCTAAATAGGTATAACGACGAGAGATACTATCCTAAATAGAGAGATTATATCAATGAATAATAAAAGCGAAAAAGGACTTAGAAATTATAATATACTAAATTAAAGGAGTTAGCTAGGATCAGTTATACTATACCCGTAATAATAGGGCAGATAGTAATCTAATTAAATAATCTAGAAGCTTGAGAAACTAATATTAAAATAGAAGGGAAGATTTCCTATATGAATCAGCTAATATTAGTAGGAAAAGATAAAGTATTATAAAATATAAGGAGTTAGAATTTATACTAAGCGATAAGGGAGCGCTATTAGTAGGCCCGGTATAGCCTGATCAAGCCTAGGTTGCTCTAGCTTCGTAATAATTAATAAGGAAAATACTACTTGAGTAGATTTAGTAACTAAAGTATATCTAGGTACTAAGAGCTATTGATTGGGACGGATATATATAGCTAGTAGTATCGCTTCGAATTCTCATTTCTAGCCTAATTAGGCGTATTAGAAGCCTAGGAAAGGGAGGTATTCGGGCCTTAATATAGATATTAGGAAAAATCTTCGCTTTTCTAAGGTATTTATCGATACTTAGAGAGGATACCTAGGGTAGAATAAAAATATTAAGGGATAGACCTTATCCTAAATAAGGTACTAATCATTATACCTTAATAGTACCTTACTATATAGTATTTATCCTAGAAGCTAAAGTAAGGAATTCTAAGATTGATTCCCTAATCGCTTCTTTAAACTATTAAAAGATAGCGATATCGACTATCTACCTTTATCTAGTAGTAATAGCTCGAGCTAAAGATCTTAGATCTAATTAACTAGATATAGTTTATAGTACTATAGTTCTAGACCTTTATAGTAGAGGTAAAAACTCTAATAGATTAAAGATAAGAATAGTATTATAGAAAAACTATAGGAAGAAGGCTAAAATAGCTCCTAGCGATATATCTAATATATCTACTTAATATAAGTATCCCGCTTCGATAGATATAGCTAAGCATATTCGATTCCTATATAAGGATGAATTAGAGATGCTTAGGATTAAGGCCTTTAATAGTTATAATACTATAGAGTACCTAGAGGTCCTTGATAAGGCTTATAAGGTCCTAAATATCGAATAGCCGCTCTATATTAAGTTGATAATAGGCTATTATAAGAATATAGTCTATAGTAATAAGATTAAGCTTCTTATTATTAGTAAGACTACCTAGGAAGGGTAGAAGAAGAGGATCCTTTAAGGGTTTTATAGTCTAGATACTTATTAGAACTAGATACCTAAATAGGAGCTAAGTATTATCGTTAATACTATACTTATTAAGGATTATATTACCCTAAGTAAGATGATACTTCGCTATAACTATTATTTACTAAGGCATAGATAAGCGTATTATAATAGAAAGGAACTAGATGAGTTCTAGAGGAAGCTCCCCTTATCTATTACCTATTATATCCTCGACGATAAGGGTTAATAGCTTATACTTAAGAAGATTATAGAATAAGACCTAAGATAGCTATAACTAATAACCTTGCTTTAGGATATATATAAGAAGGTATAGGCTAACTATAAGCAAGATAAAGGAGCATCTAAGGCTTTTTTAGGGGCTAGGGCTAAATAGGCCTAACTTAATACCCCTTTCTAGATATCTCTATTCTAAGGATATAGGGACCCGATCTATAAAGAGGACTTACTATCCTAAACTACTCACTATAAAACGGTAGTAATAGATAGTCCTCTAATTTATTAAAGTAAAAAGACGATCCTAAGTAAACCCCTAATAGATATAGACGACCTAATTAAGGAATTAGAGAGCTTGAAAATCAATAGTAAGAAGCTTATAGATAAGTAGCAAACTAAGCTCGATAAGTTTAAAAGTATCCTATATAATCAATTATAGGAAGCTATAGGACTAAGCAATATAGCTATTCAATTCTAAAATACCTCTTAGAAGGTATATAAATATAGATATAAGTTTAGGGAAGACGGATATAATAGTATAACTACTAACTATTCAATAGGTAGTATTAATAGTATAGATAGTCTTCGCTATTTCGAGTATATAAAGCTAGGGTATATAGCTAATTAGTATTTAGATCTCTAGTATCTAAAGGATAAGGGTCTAGTATATTTCCCTAGGGATAATCCCTTTATAAGGAATATCTCGCTTAGAAACTCGGATAATATAGCTTCTAGGTATATGCTCTTTCTATCGGTATAGGCTATTACTTATTACTACTCGGACTTAAGTATAGGATTGATTAGGCTTATTCTTTCGGTATTAGCTAATTTCGCCTAGGAAGGGGTCTCTTTCCTAGCCCTTAAGAGGTACTAAGTATTAGTTAATAAGGAGCCTAAGCTAGCTAGAAACCTATAGTATATAAGGAATAAAGTAGTATAGGGTATTGAATTAAGGGATAGAAGGCTAAATAATTAGAACCGAATAGGTAGCTGATTTAATAGTAGTAGTAATAACTATAGGAGAGAGCGAAAAATTAATAATATCTTCTTCCTATACTTATTAAGCAGAGTACTACTATACTTTAGGTATAGGTATAAACCTCCTATAGCCCCTTTAATAACTATAATCTCAAATATTATAAATAAGCCTATTCTACTCGAAATCAACGATAATATAGCTAAGAGATAGCGGATCGATAAGTTAGGTACTATAAAAGGCGAAGAAATTCTATCCCTAGAAATATTGCTATATAAATCGATACCCCTAGTAGCTCCGAGGCAACCTAATCAAGCTACTAAGATATCTATATCTCTAGCTCTAGGGATTCCTAATAAGATAGTAATAGCTAGGAGAATTATAAATATAATCATAACTAATAGGCTTAAAATTTCTCCTAAGGACCTAATACTCCTTATACCCTATATAGGTGAGCTTATTTAGTAGCTAGTTTAATAAGACTATAATAGTATAGCTAAAGTAGTTAACCTAGAATATTCGGATTTCTAACTACGATTACCTCGCTTATCTAAAGTATCTATAGGTATCTCTTCTCTATAGTAGCTATCTAGCGCTAGCGATAAGAGTATAATCGATACTATATAGGTAGAAGAATATATCCGTTACCTTCCTTTAATACTAAGTATTAGCTAAATTTCAATAGTAATACTTATTATAATACCTAGAGAGCTAAAAGATATAGAGTGTCATGACCCACGGTCAAGGTACCAGGGGGCATGCAAGAAGAAAGGAAACCAATATACAGCATAGCACATGAGATATGATAGAACCCACCAAGGTCATATAATAGGAATAGTCAGTATATATTGGATCTTCTGGATCTATATAGATCCAATAGATCTAAACACTCAGGATCTTCTAGATCTTCATAGATCCAATAGATCCAATACTCAGGATCTTCTGGATCTTCATAGATCCAATAGATCCCAGGCTGAAGAGTTAGATATATAATAGGACACTCCCTTCATAGTAGATAGCATTAGTTAGCTCTTTAGCGATCAATCTAAGTATCATTCTCATATGATAGGAGTAATCTCCTCTTGATCATAAAGATAGCGCATTATATAAAGCACCTTGAACCTCCTTCTAATATAAACCCAGTATATAGCCCAAGTACCCTTTACGTTACCCATGTTATATTCATTATATTTTGATCGCTCTTATTCAAGAAGGTTCGATATATAACCCTTATATAATATCTCAGTACTTTATGAGCTCAAGTCCTCAACCAATGCCGACGGATTCAGATAATTCATTCGAGGTAGATATCGAAGAATTCAGATAGGAATTCTACTATACTCGAAATATCTACGAAGTCCTCAGTAACGAGGAAGATTCAGATATCAGTATAGCTTCTACTCAGAACGATAATATAGTTACTAACGCTATCTTGGAAGACCTACCGGTCACCGAACTACTAACGACTAATCTACCTACGGAGCCTGATGATAATAGTAATTACCGTTTCAAGGTCGATAAGCTACTATACTTCACTAGTCAATATAGAACCCTAATGGGATTCCTTACCCTTAGTCGTATATACCTTATCTACTTGGCTAAGGAATTCGATACTTAGGAAAAGAGAGTTCTAGTAATCGGTAGTAGACTCTAAGGATATATACTCACTTAGTTCGAACCCATCCTTCGGGACTATATCAATAACTACGATACCCTAGAAGAAAGAAAACCTAGGACTACTGAGATCTTCTATAAATACGCTAACTTCGAAAAGGTACTCAAGGGAGCTTTCGGAGACCCTGATCTCGAACGAGATATAGAAAGAAAACTAAGTACCCTTAAATAGACTAAATCTATCACGGACTACCTAGCGAGCTTCCAGCAAATCGCCTCCTACCTGGAATGGGAAGATAAGCCGCTTATAGTACGATTCTACGAAGGACTTAAGGACGATATCAAAGATGAGCTCAGCCTATAGGACCGTCCCGAATTCTTCACGTAATATGCATAAATAGCCGTACGAATCGATAATCGACTATTCGAAAGGCGTTTAGAGAAGAAAGGAGACTATAGTAACTCAGGATATTCTAATAGGAATAGAAGTAACTAGGGCTAGAAAAGAAGTTATAAGCCCACGTCCTACGGAACGCATGTAGGACCAATAGAGCTTAGAGTAGCCTAGAAAGAAACCTATAAGTATTTCAATTATAGAAAACTAGGATATCTAGTACGAGAATACCGTAGCACTAAGAAGGCCTAGTAGCTAGTTCCCTTAGGTAAGAAAGCTAATATCGTAGCACGAACTATCGGAATAGCTAGACGTATCGCTACCCGTGAAGAAATCGACTAAGCTATAGTAGAAGGCTACCTCGAACTAAGACCTAGGGAAGAAACCCTAACCATCACCCTTACTACCTCTAAGACTAGAGATATAGTAGAGGACGATTCATGAGAACTAACCGATAGCTAGTACGACGACGACTAGGAGGAAAAGGCCTCTATGAGCTATATACTAGACCCGGGAAGTCAGGTAATCCTCGGATAATAGATCAACGAAGCCATCGCTTAACCCCTTATAGTATATATACCCGATCCCACCTACTACCTCGGATTAGCTATATATATACTTCCTTACGACGGCTCGGAATACTAGTTCGTAGTCTACGGAATTCCCTAATATAGGTTTATAGAAGTCAATAGATATGAGATCCTATGCCTAGCGGAATGCGCACATCTATCCCTAGGATATGAATAGTATGGATAAAATATCGCCTAGATCTCCTATATATTCGACGAATATAAGATTCACTTCTAGGAGAAAGTTTATAATAGATTCTTCCTATAAAGATACTAGAACTAGGAGGTAGACTAGTACTACTCTCCCAACTATTTTGGTCTATAGTTCTATAAAGACGAAGAACTCAGCTCAGACTAATATACCGTATTTACCTACGACTTTAACGGCTATCTATAGTAATGCTTCACTAACTACGGAATACTACGCGAGTATCCCTCGAGCTAATACCGTATCTATAGATAAGAGAAGGTTACCGCTTAGTACCGATAGGCACGAAAGGACGCGCGAGAAGTAGAACGAAAGCGTCGTGAGAGAGCATAGCGCAGGACTCATTTCAACCTAGAAATATAGAATACCTTCATATAGTACCCGGAGCGACTATAGAACGAATAAAGAGATAAAGGCAAGAAGCCTACGGTATAGGAACGAATCACCTATAGCCTCGCAACCATCTCAGAAGAATAGCTAAAAAACGATAGTAGCTATTAGGAGCGGAACCACTAAATAGCAAGAACCTAGCATAGTTCCTCTATACTATAAAAATAGATATCAACGACTACCTCGAATTGGAAATTCTCATTAGAATAACTCATATATATACGCTCGTCGATAGTAGCGTATAAGGAAACTTCATTTTACCCGACTTAGTGAATGAAAAACGAATACTATAGTACTATAGAAGTCAATCCTATACCTTAGGAACGATCTCAGTAAATCTAGTCGAGTATAATAATAGTACTATCTATAGGGAGACTGATCACCTTCCAACTAAGATTATAGGCCGGATAAAGGATTTATACTTTGATATTTTTAATGCACCCGGATACTAGGTTATCCTTGGAATCCTATAGCTATGAGAAAATAACCCCGATATTGATTAGACTACTAGCTAGCTTCGATAGAGAGATAATCCCCCGAAGAGGATAATCAAGATAGTAGAAGAGAAATAGGACTCAGTTACTAAAGGTAGCTCCAGTCACGAGCGTTTATACGAGATCAACGATACCCTTAGAGCAGTAGGGTTAGCCGTAGGAATAGGGAAGGATATAGTCAATATAGAAGTCATAACGAACTCGCGCATATATCAGCATAACTAAATAACGAAAATTGAAGATAGAACGAAAACTACTAAAGAAACGACGAATAGCGAGCTATAGATAGCTCAGCTTACTAGGATTTAGGGAGCAATCCAATATATCGAAAAATACTAAGAAGCTACGAAGGTACGATACGAGAACGAGGTTACGAAGAGGATAGTAGCAATGATGAAAAGGACAAACGTCAAACGATAAGAAAAACGAAGAAACGAGAGAATACTCTAAAAGCTAATCCGACTATATATACGAAGGTTTGCGAACTACCTCGTAAAAGCAAAAGAGGAAGGAAAAGACCCTCTAGAGAATATCCTAAAGGAATATAGGAAGTACTAGAAGTTATTTATAGGGATACTAGATACCGGACTTCCAGAGCATAGTCAATTCGACTACGAGATTCTACTAAAAGAAGGAACTACGCTAAAGTTCTATAGGATTTATAGACTAAACGAAATCTAACTCAAGGTACTCAAGGAGTATCTAGACGAGAACCTTAAAAAGGGATATATCAGACCCTTAATATCACTGGTAGGATACCCGATCCTATTCGTATTAAAGAAGAATGGAAAATTGCGACTCTATATCGACTACCGATAACTCAATGAAATCACTATCAAAAACCGGTATCTATTACTACTTATCCGAGAACTATGCGATAGACTCCGCGGAGCTAAGTACTTTACTATACTTGATCTCAAAGGAGCTTATAATCTGATTCGTATTAAGGAAGGAGACGAATAGAAAACCGCGTTCACTATGAGATATAGACTATACGAGAACGTAGTTATACCGTTTGGATTGACTAATGCACCTGTATCATTCTAAGCTATAATCAATAACGTCTTAAGAGAATATCTAGATATCTCGGTAATTACTTATCTAGATGATATCCTAATCTACTCTAAGAACCTAGACGATCATAAGAAGCATATATATCAGATACTATAGATGCTATAGGATAGGAACCTATTAGTAGAACTATCAAAGTATTAATTCTATAAGCAGGAAGTTGATTTCCTCGGATATACGATCGTACTAGGCGAGATCCGAATATAGAAAGAAAAGATTATAGTAGTTAAGGACTAGCCGATACTAATAAACCTTAAGGAAGTACGAGCCTTCCTCGGGTTTATAAACTTCTATAGATAGTTTATCAAAGACTTCGGAAAATATATAACCCCCCTAATATACCTGATACGAAAAGACGTACTATTCGATTGGACTACGGAAATATAAGAAGCATTCGATAAAATCAAAGAAATCGTTATCTCAGAAC
>LKEB01000131.1:0-23488 GCA_003795295.1 Cytospora leucostoma
GTGCTCCTATACTAGGACTATACTATACTAGTATACTAATCGGGTTTTAGATATTATCTCCTTTATCGGCTATTATTATATCGGGCTCCGGCTCCTACTACTCTATAGTAAGTCCCCCTTCCTATATACTTTTAGTATAGTACTAATACCGTATAGTCGCTTATTTCGGGTAATAAGGGCCCGGTCTATATCTATAGCGCCGGCGCTATCCGTATAAGCGCTATATGCCCTACCGATAAGTAGTATAGTCCCTATATATCCTAGCTCCTAAAGAACTAGGAGTACGATTACTAGAATACTACCGGTATATCTCCTATCCTATACCGTTATTATACTATATATTAACTATATCGGTTAGGTGCCTATACCGTTCGTTATATCTCCTATACCTACTTGCGCTACGAGTGCCCGGCCCTACCCTTCGCTACTAAGGCCTACCTATATACTGCCCTCGCTATATATATATATAGTAACGACGCTACCTTCGAGGAGGCCGTCACCGAGGCTATTCGCGCTAAGAATAGTAGTAGTAAGGAGAGTAGCACTAGTAGTGCATCTATAGGGGGTATAGGTAGTATCGGGGCCCTCGGTATAGAGGGTACCGAGTTCGTAGACTTATTCCGCTAGTTAGTAGATATATAGGAGCATATCGCTACTACTACTAAGGAAGAGCTCGGTGCTAACCTTGCGCCTATACCTCGCTATAATAGTAGCTATAAGAATAAGGGTAAGGGTAAGGAGTAGGTAATAGGGGTAGTAGACTATAGTAGTATAGTTATACTATAGGTATATAGTAAGGGTAGGGTCCTTAATAAAAACCCCCTATATTTATCCTTAGGAGGTAGGGGACCTTAAGCTAACCCCCTTAATAAATGATATTACTATAGCGCGTTTACGCCTAAACTATACTATTCCTATATATTATTATACCCTAATCCCCCTTACTCTATAGTCTTATTTCTATTAGAGTTAGGCCTCGTATTATATAATAAGCGGGCTATCATTGATATTACTATATAGCTCCTATAAGTCTTCATTATATGAGTAACCTTTCTAGTAGATTAGGAATTCTCAGTAGTACCTAGGCCTATAGTAGTCTAAGATAGCTTCGACCTCGAAGGTATCTCCTTTAATCATATCTAGGCCGGTATATAGTATTAGCGCCTCGCTATTATAGTATTTCTATAGTTCTAATACTAAGATAGGAAAGATATTATATATATAGTAATTCTTAGATAGATCTAGGTAATAGGCGAGTTTATACTAACTAATAACTTCGATAATCTTGAAAAGTCCTAGGTACTTATCGGTAAGCTTATAGCTCGGGCGCTACTACTATCGGTTTTTCATAGAGACGAGAACCTTATCGCTAATAGCGAACTCGAATAGTAAGCATTTCCGGTTATACTATTTAGTATACTAAGCGCTAGTATATTATAGGAGCTATTAGTACTTAGTATACTAGGTATATAGCGAGCTTACCTATTCGAAAGTAATAGGAACCTTAGCTATAGTATAACTAGGAAGTTTAGAAGGTATCCTAGGGTAGAACTCGTATAGGGTAAAGGCTAGGGTTATATGAATTATAGAATACTCGGTATTATTATATACGAATTATACGAGGTATAGGTACTATACCTAGTTAGATTACTCTAGGTTTATATAGTAGTATAAGTAGTATTCTAAGTTCTAGTTCTACTATTCGGTCTAGTTATCGGTCTATAGGTAGTAGGTAGTACTTAGGTAGCGCTTAATTGAGAGGAGGAAGTAGAGATATAACTAGAAGTTACTCGTAAAGAGGCTACCCCGATTAGAGATAATTCCGTTTAGTAGCCTATAGTTCTCGAAGATATATATATTAAGGAGCTTAGCGAGGGCGCCTATAATAAGCTATATTATTATAGGAATATATAGGGTATATTTAGTAAAATAGTCGATAATTATAAGGATAGTATTATAGGTTTTCCCTATATAAGGGTTAATTGAAGGTAGGAGTCCTATAACGAAGTCTATCGAAATCTCCTCCTATAGCTATATAGGTACTAGTAGTAGTATAAGGATACTATATAAGTAATACTTCTATACCTTAGTTCATTAATAAACTATATAAGTATTAATATAGTCTTTTATATAATACGGTATCGAATCCTAGAAGTAACTATAACTAAGTAGCTTTAGTATCTTTATTATACCTATATAGCTAGTAGTAGGGTAATTATATAAGGCTTCTAGTAGCTCTCTATGAATATCTTTAACCTCAGGGATATATACCTATCCCTAGAAATATAAGGTACTGTTACGGATCTACTAGCCTACCTCTACTACTCCTATACCCTATAAGTATCTTATTCTCTAACCCTCCTTTTATATAAAGTCGTTACCTTATTATAGTTAGCGGATTAGATTATTTATTAACGGTAAGTATAGCTTAGGCATGCTAGTAGCGTCTTGAGTAAGGGTTATATAATAGAAGGTAAATAGTCTATAGCCTATACTAGTAACGAGTCTTATAGTATTCCAACTAACTACTACCCTCGTTCTACTTATAGTACTCCCCTATAGTATATTACCTATATATATAGGAGAGCCTATATATATATTCGCGATATAAATACTACTCTTATTCTAAGCTAGCTCCTTAGTACTTACCTTATTAGGCTAGATTAGAGGGGTTACCTTTACGAAGTTACTAATCTTATATAGCTCCGGTACTATATCGTATATACCTAGGTAATCTAGCTACCTTAAGAGGCTATCTATAGGGTTGAGCACCCTAGATCGATAGTAGATACTAATATTAAACGTATATAGGTCGTTAAGCTAGTATAGCTCCCTTATAGATAGCTTATACTTGGTTTCCTAATAGCAAAGGTTTAGGTAATCTATTAGAATAACTATAGGTTCTTAAAGATATTAGAAGTAATAGTACTAACTATATAGTATATTAACGATAACGAGTAGCTTGATATCCCCGGTACTATAGCGCGATTCTATTTATATAAGCTTCCTTAATCGATAGGTAATAGAGTATTAGCGGCCTTTATATAGCTAGGAAATAATCGTACCTATAGTAAAGGGCGATATATCCGTTTCGAGCCGTATCGGAAGGAGGGAGTCGTAATAGTAGAGCAATAGGGTAGTTATAAAGAGGTATTAGAGTAGCTTAAATATAATAGTTACACTAAGCGTGAGCCGGAATAGTCCTCGTTAGTTACTATAAAGGAGGTTTATAAGGGGTATAGTAACCTTAGAGTATTTATATATAAACCTCTAGTAGAACCCTATAAAACCGAGAAATAATTGAATATCCTATATACTATACGGGAGCGGCTATTACGCGATAGCCTCGATACGTTCTTCCTCTATACTAATGCCTTCCGGCGATACTACGAACCTAAGGAACCTAACTTGAGTTATATAGAATTCGTACTTTTCAAGGTTAATATATAAATACTATTATCGCAACCGCTCGAGAATACTATAGATATAATATTCATATATAGCGCTATCGCGGCTATAGATTAATATATCATTAAGGTAGATAATATAATAAATATCTATAAGCCCTACTAAAGCCCTATTAATATAGGCTTGAAAGGTTATAGGTATATTAGTTAGACCGAAAGGTATAACTATATATTCGAAGTATCTATAATAGGTATGAAATATAGTCTTCTATTCGTTACCTATATAGATCCTAAGCCGGTAGTATATATCTTTAAGGTCGAGCTTTATAAATACTATAGAATCGGAGAGTCAATTAAGAATTTCACTAATTAGAGGGAATAGTATTTAGTCTTTATATATAATATAGTTAAGCGCCTAATAATCGATATATAGGTATAGCTTCCCTCCTTTCTTAGGAATGAAAAGAATAGGTACCCCTATAGGGTTAATCGATAGCTTAACCTATCTATATTCTAGTATATCCTCTAGGTAATTCCTAAGTACCTCTAGCTCTATATAGGAGAGGGGGTAAATCGGCCCCTATAGTAGCGATACTCCTTCTTTTAATTCGATTTTATAGTCTAGGTCTGAGTATTCTAATATCATCTTTACGCTTCCTTTAGAGTAGATATCTTGAAATTCAGTATAAGTAATAGGTAGGTATAGCACTAGAGCAGTATCGGTATCTAGTAGCTAACCGGCTTATAGTATATACTATATTATAAACGCTACCTATATACTTTATAATTATTTTAGCGAGCTACTAGCGCTTAGATAGCGCTAATAGATAGGAAATCGCTATTTCTTCGCCCTCTAGTCGATCGCTAGGTTTACTATTTCTAGCTATAGAAGGCTAAGGATAATTAGGTTTAGTATATAATCGGCGACGACGAAGCGATAGCGCTATATCTCCGTAGTATCGTTATCATTAGTGATTTTGATATTGAACTTATAATAACTAAAGGTCTTTATAGAATGCTCCCTAAGTATAATTAGGCTTAGGGTAGGGGTAAAACTTAGGCGGTACTCCTATTCAGCGATATCTATACGACTAATAATATTCTTATCTACTCCTAAATCAATTATCCTAACCTTCTTCCTCTAAACGGAGCCGAGCTATAGCTATATTAGAAACTCGATATAGCGCTATTACGACTCATCGCCCCTTTAGCTCCCTCGCTACCCGAGTAGCTTACTATTAGATCCCGAGAGGTATTAGATAATAATAGGCCTTTCTAGCTATACTTCCTATACTTACTTTAAGGATAGTTAGGTGAAATATACCCGGCTTCTCTATAGGAATAGTAAGTAATATTAGTATTATAAGGGTATAGCGCTTATACCGTATTAGAGGCCTTCGGATAGAAACGAGCGATATACCTAGCCTCCCTATAGTTATAATAATATTTCTAATCTCTAATTATAACTAGAATAGGGCTAGCTAAGCTAGGGGTTATAATAGAATAAGGAGCCCCTTGATTACTATATAGGAGCTATACTTGCTCTATATAGTCCTTATATATATACCTAAGTTTACTATAATTATAGTAGGATCGTTCTAGATAGGAATTCGTATTAAGCTACTATATCGATTCGATTCGTTATACTAAGCTAGTTAATTTATACTAAGTATAGGGGAGTATCGTCTATATACTAATAGCGGTACCGATAGAGGGGTATAGTTTATCGAGGATATTATGAATATATTGGATTTCGGCCTATAGATAGGGTAACTCTATCTTAATATTCTTATAGCGCTTAAGGAAGTCTTATATGCTTTCGCGCGCGCCTTAGGTTATACTCGCGAGCGTCGTAGCTATAGTAAGGGCGCGGGTTATTGGATCAGCCTAGAGATAGTCTTCTAGAAAGTCGCGGAATTTAGCCTATAAAATGCTTTCGGGCTCAATACCTAAAACCCGCTACTATTATATATAATTGATCTAGGCCTACTTAGGATCACTACTCATATAGTATATAGTATAGGAAATATAGTCCGTATCGGTACGGATCTAATTAGCCTAAATACGAAAGTAGTATTCTAGATCGAAGAAGAATATATATAGGTTAGTAAACGAGGTTCTATCGTATATCGGATATAGTAGGGCTATAGGGCGAAAGAGTAGCGCTATTATAGCTATAGTAAGTAGGACTAGCTTAGTACTTATAGTAGGTAAGGCTAGAGAGGCGCCTATAAGAGTAGTAGGCTCGGGATGATTAGGCCGGTTAAGGTAGTCGATAGGGGCATTATTACTACTCCTAAGTAGTTCTAGGTAGGCCTTCTTTACTATAGTCTCATAGTAGAGGTTCTCCTCCTCGAGTATTTAATCGAGTTCCTTACTTTCTTTAGTGATTTAATCGATACGGTACTAGCGTATAGTTATAGCATCTTCTAGGCCTAATTATAGCTTAGGTAGGATATTACTACTAATAGTTTATATCTCGGGGATGCCCTAGTTAGATATAGGGACCTAGGTTTCGGGTATTTATATAGCTCTAATACTACTCGATTTACTTATAGGTATATAGCTCCCGGTATATATAGTAACTATTTTGATAGGGCTATACTCAACGGTTTACCTCCCTATTAGGTAGAGAGATCAAACTATTAGAGGTAGTATATATAGGTAAAGTGAAGAGTATAGGCTTGGGATATAAGTAGTATAGGAGTCGTATAGTAACTATAACTAAGCACTATAAGAAGTATATATTGATCTCTGACCTCCCTCCCTTCTTCCTAGAAGGCTATAAGCGCTCCCTTTTATCTACTTATATAGTGTATATAACCCCTCACCTATAGGTGAGTATTACCCTTATGCCGATATCGCCGAGCCTGCGCTATATCGGCGATAGGCAGAACCCCCCCTTCCTGCGATATCCTCCTATACCTGATAAGGCTATTTCGAAGGCTATTTCGAAGGCTATATAAGCCCTTTAAAAGCAGTAAATAAAATAGTAACTTAATAAGGCTATCGATACTAGATATAGTTCTAATATTAATTAATAGATAGCTCTATTGCTATAAAGCGAAGTATATATCTAGCGCGAAAAGGAGGGCTAGTAAGGCTTATATAAGCTATTAATTATTAATAGTTATAATTTCATACTAGACCTCTTAAATAAGTTAATGGAATTTAGATCTATACTAGTTTACCTATATAGCTATAGTTAAGAAGATAAAGCTACCCCCTTCTTATTAATAGTAATAGTATACTATAACCTATAATAAAGGTATTATAAAGTATATAGAAGGTTATAGAGAAATAACTAATATATAGTTTAGTATATAGAAAGAGATATAGGATATACTAGATTATATGATTTAATGAGTTAATTAGACTTAGATTACTCGGGTTGATATTAACTAAATGATATAAGGTATAGATTAATAGGATTACTACTAATTCGATTAAGCTATTAATAAAGAGCTATATATATAATAGAATACTCTCTATATAATATTACGACCTATAATCGGGGACTAGGAGATATATAGGTTATAGGGGAAAGTATAATTAATATAACTATAGAACTAAAGAAGAATAAGACTTAGACCTACTTAGGTTATATAATAAAGATCAGTTAGTAGGACTAGATATATTAGATATAAATATATCTAATATATCTACCTTAAGATATATTAGATTAGAATATATCTTATATATCTATCGATAAAGAGCTAGATATATAATATAGATATTCCCTTAGTAATAGATATATATCTCTTAGCTCTTTAGCGATTAATCTAAGTATCATTTCTATATAATAGGAGTAATCTCCTCTTGATTATAATCGACCGAATATTATATAAAGTACTTTAAACCTTCTTTTAATATAAACCTAGTATATAGCTAAGTACCCCTTTTTATTACCTATATTATATTTATTATATTTTAATCGCTATTATTCAAGAAGGTTTAATATACGACCCTTATATAATATCTCAAGTACTTTATAAGCTTAAGCCCTTACCTAATACTTATAGACTTAGATAATCTATTCAGGGCCGATATTGAAGAAATTCGGTAAGAAGTTTATAATACTTAGAATATCTATCAAGTCCTTAGTAACGAAGAAGATACTGATATTAGTATAGCCTCTACTATTAGTAACCCTATAGTTACTAACCTACTCCTAGGGAACCCTCTAATAAGAAGCCCTCTAATTAAGAACCCCCTAGTTATAAACCCTCTAGTTATAAACCCTCTAGTTATAGTCCCCTCTATAGAACTAAGTAATAGAGACGATAAATAATTTAAAATTAAGAAACTTCCCTACTTTACTAAATAATATAGAACCCTTATAGGATTTCTAACCCTTAATCGTATCTATATTATCTATCTAAAAAAAGAATTCGATATTCCTATTAAGAAGGTCCTTATAATTAGTAATCGCCTTAAGGATAATATACTTATTTAGTTTGAACCTATCCTCTATAACTATATTAATAACTACGATTACCTAATATAGATGAAACTAATGACTATAGAGATTTTCGATAATTATACTAACTTTAAAAACGCGCTTAAAGGAGCCTTTAGAGACCCTAATACTAAACGACTTATAGAAAGGAAGCTAAGTACCCTTAAGTAGATTACCTCTATTACCGATTACCTTATAACCTTCTAATAGATCGTATCTTATTTAGAATAGAATAATAAGCCCTTAATTATATACTTCTATAAAGGACTTAAAGATAATATAAAGGACGAACTTATTAAGTTAGATCCACCTATATACTTTTCCGATTATATATAAATAGCTATATAGATTAATAATCGTCTATTTAAAAGATACCTAGAAACGAAAGGAGGAAACTACTCCTTAGGATAGAATAGGAAATATAAAAGTAATTAAGGTTATTAATAAAGCTACTAGCCTATATCCTATAGAATATTACTAGGACCTATAGAACTAGGAGTAGTATAGAAGTAAGAAACTATATTCCTTATATCTAATCTATCTATATAGGTATTATAACCTATAATCGAGGACTAGGGGATATATAGGTTATAGATATTAGTTACGACTAATATGATTATAGAACTAAGGGAAAGGAATATAGACCTACTTAGGTTATATAATAAGGTTAGTTAATAGATATTAGATCTTCTAGATCTCTATAGATCTAACTAATCCCGAGGCTAAAGAGCTAGATATATAATATAGATACTCCCTTAATAGTAGATAGATATCTCTTAGCTCTTTAGCGACTGATCTAAGTATTATTCTTATATAATAGGAATAATCTCCTCTTAATTATAATTATAATAAAGCCTTAGTATTATACCTAGTACCTTGAATTCCCCTTATTAATATAACCCTAATATATAGTATAAGTACCCTTATACCTATAATCATTATATTCATTATATTTTGATCGCTCTTATCTAAGGAATTTAGTATATGACTCCTAAGTAATATCTAAGCACTTTATAAGCTCAAGCCCTTACCTTATACCTATAGATTCAGATAATTCATTTAAGATTGATATTAAAGAATCTCGATAAGAATTCTATTATATTCAAAATATCTATAAGATTATTAATAATAAGACTAATAACGATATTAGTATAGCTTCTATTACTAATGATAATATAGTTACTGACCTATTTCTAGATAACCCTATTAGTAACCCTCTTATAGACCCTAATAATAGAAACTATAAACTAGTTCAAGGTCGAGAAACCTCCCTACTTTAATAGCTAATATAATACTCTTATAGGCTTCCTAACCCTTAACTATATCTATATCATCTACTTAGCGAAAGAATTCGATACTCCTATTAAGAAGGTTCTTATAATCAGTAGCTACCTTTAAGGTAGTATATTTACTTAGTTTAAACCTATCCTCTATAACTTTATAAATAATTATGATTAGCCTATATAGATGAAACTAAGAACTATAGAAATCTTCGATAACTATATTAACTTTAGTAATATATTTAAAGGAGCCTTTAGAGATTGATTAATTAATTCATTTATATCTAATTTATTCATATATATAGTTCCTCCTATAGGGCGTCTATAGATAGGTAGAGTAGTAAATACCTTATCGCTAAGAGAAAGGAAAAATAAAGGAAAGGAGTAGTCTTATTACTCTATATTGCTATCTTCTACCTCTAACCTAGTATCGTAGACTCCGAATTCCTTAATAATAGCCTTGAACTCTTCCTACCCTAATTATCCTAGAGAATATTCGAGTTCTCGGCTATATCGCTTCTATTTCTATAGAAGTAATACCCTATAGCAATATAGGAAGTATCTAGGCTAGTAGGGTTTCCTATATTAGTACGGTTAGCTTATATTCGTATAGCGAAAACGCTAATAATAGATATTGAAGTCTCTATAACCTATATATTCCGCTAGGTACCTCTATAGGATACCTTATAGTAAGTATAGTTCTATAGGGGGGTTCGTTATTACTCGGAAGCCCTACCTTTTATAGCTATTTAGTATACTTATATACTATTAATAATCGAAGTTATATTTCCTATTTACCCTTACTTCCTATTTAGCCTAGGAAATAGTATTAGGTCCCTTAAGTACTATAACCGAGAGGGTAAGGTAGTTTAGTTAGCCGATATAATCACCTCTCGTTAATAACTTAGCTAGCTAATCAGTATCTTTCCTTCTAGTAACTCTAATATATCCGGGATACTATATTAATTATAATCTATATATATACCGGTTATCGTATTATTAATAGTACTGTTTTAAGAAGTACTACTATAAAAGAAAGTAGGGTATAGGGGTCTAATATAAGCCCTATCCTTCTAATAAGGATATCGATACTTTTATAAAAGCTAATGAACTAATACTATAAGCTATATAGTATTCGGCCTATAATTCTATAGATTACTACTATATTATCTATATAGAAGTAAAACTCTATTACCTAGATTATTTCTCAGTTTTCTACTAACTAGTATATACCTTCTATTATACTCTAGATTTCTATATTAAATACCTCTACCTAAATAAGTTATCCTTTATTATAGTAGACCTAGTAGCCGTCTTAATAGATAATATATACCTAGCCTATACCTTAATCGAGGGCCGAGCTATCGGAGTAGTAGAAGACTACTTCTAGGAGCGAGTTAGTAATCATCTAGTAATAATAGGATTTTACTTATTCCTTATTATATAATATCAAGGTCGATACTATTATATATTCTTTTAGAAGTACTTCGGGCTAATTATAAGGGGGGCTAAGTACTAAGAGCTATTCTAGCCTCATTAAGGCTAATAGAAGCTAAGGATATACTATTAGGCGACTTCTAGCCCGAACTAGCTAGGGGACCTATACCTAGAATCGGAGTATAAATAGATATACCTAATCGAGGGTATAGAGGTAGAGCGCTGCCCTCTATTAGTAAAGTAAGAGGAAAACCTCTACTAGGGGGAGCTTGCTTTCTCGATATAGGATCAGGACCGGAATTATTTACTAAATAGGAAGGATAGTATAGGCTATAAGGCGAATCGCCTTATTTAGGTCCTCTATATATCCCTATTAGCGAATAGAAACCTCTATTCTAGTTACTTATATATTCGGCTTTATTAGAGTATCTATTTAGACTTCTATAGTAAATATTATAATTAAAAGAATATAGGCCCTAATAGCTTTATAGGTAGCTAATAGGGGGGTTTATAAATAACCTAATTTAAGCTATATATATATATAGCTATATAGTATACTTTAATACTCTAGATTCTTATATATACCTGAAATATAAGTTTAGGATTAAAGTAGATACTTAGTTACCTAATTAGGGTTAGACTAGGGTCGATATAGAGGTTATCTACCTATATATAGTAGTACCTAGTAGTACCTACTTACTAAAAGTAGAGTAGCTCGAACTTATCTAGGGCGAAGGCGATAGTATATTCCTAGCTATAATCGAGGGTATCTTGAAGGTTATATAAGAGTATATATATAGTTATAATAGGGTTCTGCCCTATATAGAGTAGGGCTATATTATCTATATAAGCGAATTAGAGTCCTAGGTCGCCCTAGAGGAATAGTAGCGAGAGGTATAATATATAGAGGATTAGGGAGGCTAGGGATCCCTATAGTACCCTATATACTAATAGGTAAGCCTCTATAATAACTCCCTTAAAGTATATTATAATAATCCTATCTATTATAAGGGTCTATATCTATTATACTAGTATTTCTAGCTATCCTTATTAGTATAGCTAGAGTATTAGCCTATAAGGGAGGACTATATCGAAGGTACCCTAGATATCTATAGTAAGGAGAGATATAGTCTACCCGCTTAATAAGGCTCATTCGATATCGTATATAAGGTAGGTAGCTAAATTGATTACTAACCGGTATAGTAGTGCCCCGAAGTATTATAGATTAAGTAGGCCCTATTAGATCGCTATAGTCGATATTCTTACTATAACGAGTTATTCTAGCCCTTTACCTAGATAGGAAAGTAGTACGATAGGTCGGTATAAGTAGAAGGTAGAGTAATCTAGTTTACTTGGTTTCGGGATTATTGCGATTTCCGCTTACTAGAAGATATATAGGTAGTATCTAAGGCGGAGGTAATCTTCATATAGGTCCTAGATATAGGTACCGATTCCTACCTATACTAGCTATAGTATAGAAATAGGGATACTATCTATACTGAGTATAGTATTACTAGAGCCTATATAGTAGGCTTTAGCTTCCTCCTATATAACCTTCGGGTCCTATAGGAGGGGGTAGGGTTCTATAGGCAAGGTAGTCTAGGGGTCCGGGATATTGTAGGAGCCTTTAGAGACTTAGATACTAAGAGACTTATAGAAAGGAAACTAAGTACCCTAAAGCAGACTACCTCTATTATCGATTACTTAGTTAACTTCTAATAACTTATATCCTATTTAAAATAAAATAATGAGCCTCTAATAGTATACTTCTATAAGGGACTTAAAGATAATATAAAGGACGAACTCATTAAGCTAGACCGACTAATATTCTTCCCTAATTATATATAAATAGCTATATATATCGATAATAAGCTATTCGAGAAGTATCTTAAGAAGAAAGGAGGAAATCGCTCCTCGGGATAAAATAGGAAGTATTAAAGCAATTAAGGCCGATAGTATAGCTACTAGTCTATATCCTATAGAATATAAATAGGAGTAATAGAACTAGGAGTAGCCTAGAAATAAGAAACCTATAAATACTTTAATTATAGAAAACTAAGATATTTAGCTCGAGAATACTAAAGCCCTAAGAAGCCTTAGAAGCTAGTTCTCTTAGGTAAGAAAGCTAATATCGTAGTATAAACTATCGGAATAACTAGATATATCGCTACCTATAAAGAAATCGATTATACTATATTAGAAGGTTACCTCGAATTAAGGCCTAGAGAGAGGACCTTAACTATTACTCTTACTATCTCTAAGATAAGAGATATAGTAGAAGATAACTCACGACAGTAGAGTAATATACTCTATAATAGCTAATATAACGATAACTAGAAGGAGAAAACTACTATGAGCTACTTATTAGACCCGGAAAGTTAGCTAATCCTCGGATAATAGATTAACGAAACTATTACTCAATTACTTATAATATATACTCCCGATCGAATATACTACCTCGGATTAGCTATATATATCCTTCTATATAACGGCTCGGAATACTAGTTTATAATCTATAGAATTCTATAATATTAGTTTATAGAAGTTAACTAGTATAAAATATTATATCTAGCGGAATATATATATCTATCTTTAGGATATAAATAATATAGGTAGAATATTACCTAGACTTCGTATATATTCGATAAATATAAGATTTATTTCTAGGAGAAAGTCTATAATAGGTTCTTCCCGAGAAGGTATTAGAACTAGGAAGTCGATCAATATTACTTCCCTAACTATTTCGGTCTATAATTCTATAAAGATAAAGAACTTAGCTCCGATGAATATACTATATTTACCTATAACTTCAATAGCTACTTATAATAATACTTTATTAATTATAGGATATTATATAAATACCCCTTAGCTTAGTATTATATCTATAAGTAAGAAAAAGTTACTATATAATACTAATAGATACGAAAAGATATATAAGAAGCTAAATATAAATACTATAAAAGAGTGTAATATAGGGCTTATTATAACCTAAGAATATAGAATACCTTTATATAATACCTAGAACGATTATAGAATAAATAAAGAGATAAAAGTAAGAAGCTTATAGTATAGGAATGAATTATTTATAGCCTTATACCTATTTTAGAAGAATAACTAAAAAATAATAATAGCTATTAGGAGTAGAACTATTAAATAATAAGAACCCTACATAGTCCTTCTATATAATAATAACGGATATTAATAACTACCTCGAATTAGAAATACTCATTAGAATAACGCGAATATATATACTTATCAATAGTAGAGTATAAGGAAACTTCATATTACCCGATTTAGTAAATAAGAAGTAACTACTATAGTACTATAAAAGTTAAGCTTATACCCTAGGTCCGATTTTAGCGAATCTAATCGAATACGATAATAATACTATTTATAGGAAGATTAATTACCTTCTAATTAAGATTATAGGCTAAATAAGAGATTTATACTTTAATATCTTTAATAGCTTAGGATATAAAGTTATTCTCGGAATACTATAATTACGAGAAAATAATTCTAATATTGATTAGATTATTAATTAGCTTCGATAGAGAGACGATTCCCTAAAGAGGATAATTAAGATAGTAAGAGAGAAGAAAGACTTAATTATTAAAGATAGCTCTAATTACGAGTATTTATATAAGATTAAAGATACCCTTAGAATAATAGGATTAGCTATAGAAATAAGGAAGGATATAATTAATATAGAAATCAAGAAAGACTTATATATATATTAGGATAATAAGGTAATTAAGAAAGATAAGGATAGAATGAAAATTATTAAAGGAATGAAAAAGTACTAAGTAACTTAGTTTATTAGGATTTAGGAAGCAATCTAATATATCGAAAAATATTAAGAAGCTATAAAGGTATAATACGAAAATAGAATTATATAACGGATAGTAGTATTGATAATAAGGATTAATATTAGATATTAGGAAAAGTAAAGAAATAAGAAAGAGAGCGAGGATTCGTACTGCTAGTTCGGAGATTCGTACTGCTGCTATATACTATATATAGCCTTAAGGGACCCTTACCGCTGCACCCTCCTCTGATTGGCCTGAAAAAAAAGCACGGCCCATCCAGTACGCTGACTAACCTACTATACCTAACTTACTTACGATTGACTGAAGCGATTGATTGAAACGGCAGCGAAGCGATTGATTGAACTAGAAGCGAAGCGATTGAATTGGAAGCAATGCGATTGAATTTGAAGGGCGAGGTTGAAGGGCTAGGTTGAATAGCCAATTAGAGGAGCGTGCAGCGACAGGGCTTTAGTTCGATATATAGTATATAGCAGCAGTACGAATCCTCGCTCTCATAAGAAAATAACCTAGAAGCTAATCTAACTATATATATAAAGGTTTATAAACTACCTTATAAAAGTAAAAGAGGAAGGAAAAGACCCTCTAGAGAATATCCTGAAAGAATATTAGAAGTATTAGAAGCTATTTATAGGAATATTAGATATAGAACTTCTAAAGTATAGTTAATTCAATTACGAGATTCTATTAAAGGAAGGAACTATATTAAAGTTTTATCGGATTTATAGATTAAATGAAATATAACTTAAGGTACTTAGGGAATACTTAGATGAGAACCTTAAAAAGGGATATATTAGACCCTTAATATTATTAATAGGATACCCGATCGTATTTATACTTAAGAAAAACGGAAAACTCTAATTATATATTAATCATTGATAACTTAATAAAATCACTATTAAGAACTAATACTTATTATTATTTATCTAAAAACTATACGATAGACTCTATAGAGCTAAGTACTTCATTATACTTAATCTTAAAGGAACTTATAATCTAATTCGTATTAAAGAAGGAGATAAATAGAAAACTATATTTACTATGAGATATAGATTATATAAGAATATAATTATATTATTTAGATTAACTAATATACCCGTATTATTCTAAGCTATAATCAATTATATCTTAAGAGAATATCTAGATATCTTAGTAATCGCTTACTTAGATAATATCCTGATCTACTCTAAGAACCTAGAAGATTATAAAAAGTATATATATTAGATATTATAGATACTTTAAGATGGGAACCTATTAGTAGAATTAATAAAGTATTAGTTCTATAAATAAGAAGTCGATTTCTTTAGATATATAATCGTATTAAGCGAAATCTGAATATAGAAAGAAAAGATTATAATAGTTAAGGATTAGCCGATATTAATAAACCTTAAGGAAGTATAAGCCTTCCTCGGATTTACGAACTTTTATAAGTAGTTGATTAAGGATTTCGGAAAATATATAATATCTTTAATATACTTAATACGGAAAGATATATTATTTAATTAGATTATAGAAATATAAGAGATATTCGATAAGATTAAAGAAATCATTCTCTTAGGACTAGTATTTAGAGAAGTAGACCTAAATAAACTATTTAAAATAGAAACTAATATATCCGATTATATAATAAGTAGATAACTCGAATAAAGAGACGATACCTATTTATCAAAGAAATTCAATAGATTAGAACTTAACTATTAAATTTATAATAAGAAACTAATAGCTATTATTGAATTATTTAAAGAATAGGAATCCTATTTAATTATAGTAAAATATTAGATTAAAGTCTACTTAGATTATAAGAACCTTATTAGTTTTATAATTACTATAGTATTTAATAAACGATAGGTTAGATAGGTAGAGTATCTCTCTTGATTCAATTTTAAGATCTATTACTAAAAAGGATCGGAAATTAATAGAGTAGATATACTTAATAGACGATTAGACTATTAATAAGAAATTCTTCTAGAAACCTAGAATATTCTGAAATAGGATTTAAATAGGAACATCATATAAGAATTATAATAGGTTTAGTAATATATAGATTTATACTTAATAATAATTAGAAAGAGAGATTCTAATAAGCTTAATAGGGATTGAGTAAGGAAGAAAAAGAATAATGATAGGAAGAAGATAGGCTTCTCCTATAATAGGGTAAGCTCTATATACCTATAGAACTATATAAAGAACTTATCCGATAAATATATAAGGTATTAGCCTATAAATATAAAGGAATTATAATAATAATAAAAAGAATTAGATAATACTATAAATTCCCTAGAATGCGATAAGAAGTAATTAAAGTTATTAAAGATTATAATATCTATAATAAAAGTAAAACCTTATAATATAAACTATATATAGAATTAAGATTACTCTCTATAATAAATTGATTATAGACCTTAGTTAATTTAGACTTTATTATTAAACTACTTAAGTCTAAGGAACTAATAATAGAAGTATTATATAATAGTATTCTAATTATTATAGATCGATTCTTAAAGTATACCTACTTTATACTATATAAGCAGTCCTCTATAGTAGAAGAACTTATATATATATTCTTATAGAATATTATAAGCTAATAGGGAGTACCCGAAGAATTAATAATAGTAGAGGAACGATATTTACTTCTAAATTCTAGATAGTATTCCTATAATAGCTCAGAATCAAGTAGAAAATATTAATAATATACTACCTATAAATAGATAGATAAATAGAACGAGTTAATTAAATTATCGAGTAATACTTAAGAAGCTATATTAATTATAAGTAAAATAATTAGGTTAAACTTCTATTACTAATATAATATGCCTATAATAGTATAGAAACCTCGATAATAGGAATATTACCTTTTAAGGCTTTCTATATATAAGAATTAGAAATATACTAATAACCTATTATAGTAATAGATAATATCGAAGTAAATAAAAGAATAAAAGAAATCTATTATTTATATAACGAAATTAAGTAAGAACTTAGCTTTATCTATAAATAAATAGAAAAATATTATAATCCCTAGAAGGTTAAAGGGATTAACCTTTAAAAAGGGAGATAAGATATATTTACTATATAAAAATATTTCGATAAAACGATCTAATAAAAAACTTAGTTTTAAGAAACTCAGAGTATTCTAGATTATAGAAAAACTATCTAATCTTACTTATAAACTCGATCTACCTTTAAGAATAAGGATATACCCTATTTTTTATATTTGACTTCTTAAACTAATACTAGCTAATATAAGATTAAATATAGATATTAAGCTAGATTATAACGAATAAGAATATAAAATCAAAACGATTCTCGACTCATAATAATATAGTAGAATTATAGAATACTTAATTAAATAGAAAGGATATAGTAATAAAGAAAATATATAGGAACTAGAAAGAAACCTCGGTAATATTAAACTTAAAATCTAATAATACTAGTAAAGCTACTTATTATATATTAATCTATAGCGATAATATATCTAGCTCTAACCCTAAATCGATCCTAGATATTTCTATACTATTCTAGTCAATTATATTACTCGGTAAACTAAGATTTACTAAACCCTAATTAGGATAAGGCTCCTTATTAATAACTAGAGTAACTATATAGGACGCCTCCTTAGCCTCTATATAATCTAATTCTTCTATACTATCTAAACTACGATAGATAGCTTATTTTATCTTCTTCGACTACTCTCGCTTTTAAGTAACAAAGTATATTAACTTTAACTGAGTCTCCTCGATTACGTCTTCTAGGTATTACTTCTATATAACGATATTTTATATCTTAATAGGGATAAGACCTAATATATTATTATACGAAAGGCCTAGCTTAATATATTCGGTATACCTTAATGAATCTTTAGTAGAAGCGATATAAGACTCGATTCCTCGAGACTTATAAGCGGAATAGGAAGGTATTTTGATACTATAAGTAAGAATAGTAGTAAGTAACTCGTATCTCTCTTAAATCTTCTTAATACCTAAATAAGATTTCTCGATATATAAACCTTTAACTTTAGACGATATAATGGATTAGGAAGGTATAAGATAAATAGGAATAATAAGAAAAAGTAATTATAGAATAATCTAGATCTTTAGGACGAAGATTATAAGAGGAGGAGGATAATATTATAACCTATAATCGAGGATTAGGGAATATATAGGTTATAGATATTAGTTACGATTAATATAATCACGGAATTAAAGGAAAGGAATATAGGCCTACTTAGATTATATAATAAAGTTAATCAATAGGTATTATATCTTCTAGATCTTATAGATCCAATAGATCTAGTACTATGGATCTTCTAGATCTTATAGATCTAACTAATCCTTAGGCTAAAGAGCTAAATATATAATATAGATACTCTTTTAGTAGTAGATAGATATCTCTTATATCATGACCTACGGTCAAGGTACTAGGGGGCATATAAGAAGAAAGGAAACCAATATACGGTATAGCATATGAGATATAACGAGACCCACTCAGGTTATATAATAGGATTAGTCATACCTTGACTATAGTAACTACAGATATAGTCGATACAGTTATCCCCCGACTATAAAGAATATAGATATAGTCGACCTAGGCATCGATAAAGAGCTAGATATATAATACGGATATTGCTCAATAGTAGATAGATACCTCTTAGCTCTTTAGCGATCAATCTAAGTATCATTCTCATATGATAGGAGTAATCTCCTCTTGATCATAAAGATAATATATTATATAAAGTACCTTGAACCTCCTTCTGATATAAATCTAGTATATAGCCCAAGTACCCTTTAAGTCACCTATATTATATTCATTATATCTTAGCTCTTTAGTAATCAATCTAAGTATTATTCTTATATAATAGCAGTAATCTTCTCTTAATTATAATTACGATAAAGCCTTAGTATTATACCTAATACCTTGAATTCCCCTTATTAGTATAAACCCAGTATATAGTATAATTACCCTTATACCTATAACCGTTATATTGATTATAATAGGGTTACTAGCGAGGAAAGGAGCAAGCGCTATATCGAGCGCGGATAAGGTAGTATCGAGGACTATATAGCGAGCGCGCTAATCGTTATCCTACCTTTTAAGTTCTAGGGCGACTGAACTAGATAGGGTATTCTTAGTCGTCCTATTACTATTCGGTCGATTGAACGGGATAGGGGCTACTTATTCGTATTATATATATATAGTATATAGGGCAAGGTCTATTATCCTAGAGTAATGAGAGATAGGAATGATAATAAGCCGTTTAGTATGAGTCGGGGTTAGTATTAGGGTCTACTATCGCAGTAAAGGGGGGGGGAGGGGGAGGGAAGCGCAAATACGCAGATAAGGGTATAGAGATCTAAACTATAGTATATCGCTTCGCTTTTAACGATACCGTCCTAGGAGGTAAAACCTAGGGGGTAGAAAGAGAAAAGGAAGAAGGATATTAATTAAATAGAAGGGATATAGTAATGAAGAAAACTCATAGGAACTAGAAAATAACCTTAGAGATACTAAAACTAAAGTCCAATAGTACTAATAAAGCTACCTATTATATACTAGTCTATAGCGATAATATACCTAATTCTATCCCAAAATCAATCCTAGATATATATATACTACCCTAGTCAATTATACTATTCAATAACCTAAGATCTATTATACCCTAATCAAGATAAGATTCCTTATTAGTAATTAAAATAATAGTATAAGAGGCCTCCTCAGCCTCTATATAGTCTAATTCCTCTATATTATCTAAACTATAATAAATAGCCTACTTTATCTTCTTCGACTATTCTTACTTTTGAATAATTAAGTATACTAGCTTTAGCTAAGTTTCCTTAATCTCGTCCTCTAGGTATTACTTCTATTTAGCGATATTTCATATCTCAATAAGAATAGGCCCTAATATATTATAGCGCTAAAGACCTAGCTTAATATATTCGGTATACCTTGATAAATCTTTAGTAGAAGCGATATAAGACTCGATCCTCTACGACTTATAGGTAAAATAGGAAGGTATCTCTATACTATAAGTAAGGATAGTAGTAAGTAACTTATACTTCTCTTAAGTCTTCTTAGTATCTAGGGAGGATTTCTCAATATACGAATCTTTAACTTTAGACGATATAACGAATTAAGAAGGTATAAGATAAAATAAGAATAATAAGGAGGATACTTATAGAATAATCTAGATATTTAGGACGAAGATTATAGGAGGAGGAAGATAATATTATAACTTATAGTTAAAGTATTAGGGGGCATATAAGAAGAAGGAAACTAGTATATAGTATAGTATATAAGATATAATAAGACCTATTAAGAGTCATATAATAAGAATAGTTAGTAGATATTATATCTTATAGATCTCTATAGATCTAATAGATCCTAGGCTAGAGAGCTAGATATATAATATAGATATTCCCTTAATAGTAGATAGATATCTCTTAGCTCTTTAGTGATCAATCTAAGTATTATTTCTATATAATAGGAGTAATTTCCTCTTAGTTATAATTGACTGCATATTATATAAGAGTACATCGAACCTTCTTTTGATATAAACCTAGTATATAGCTAAGTACCCTTTTAGTCACCTATATTATATTCATTATATTGAGGCTACTATCCTTAATATATAGAAGGGGATGGAAAGTTATATACTAGCCTGAAATTCAAGAAGAGATAGGGTAGTTAATAGAATAAGCGAACCTTTTAGAATCTAATATAAAGGAGATTAATGATTTAATCGCTTATAGTATATTCTACTTTGAATATTTCGATAAAAAGATCTATAGCCTATATAAGCTATTTAAAGTATAAATAGTATAAGAGATTAAGGGTAATAATAAGAAGCTATATAAGAAGTTATAGCTCATTATTTAGGGCTATATAAATACTAGTAAGCGGAATATTTTTACCTAATCGCTTATAATTTCATAAATAAGCTAGCAAATTATTACTACCCTCTCTCTTACCTTTATAAAGATAAGTATAGTTATTAAGTTATAAGATATTATATAGGCTTATCTAGAGTTATAGTTATAATTAGCTCAAATAACTCTAATATAGCTAACTAAGCAACTTCGAGCCTTTTATTTCTCTAATATTATTATACGCTATATAAAGCCTCTATATAGTATTATTAAAGCAGGTATTTACTAGTAGAATATATATTATAAGTATTATTCATTATATAGCTCTTATATAATAAGTATAATATATGTTATTGAAGGAGTACTTAGCTATATATAAGGTTTGTATTATAAGGAGGTTTAAGGTGCTTATATAATATTCGGTCTTTATAATTAAGAGGTGATTACTCTTATTATATAGGAATAATATATAGATCACGTGCAAAAGAGCTAGGAGATATCTATCTACTATAAGAGAGTATCTATATTATATATCTAGCTCTTTCTCAATATATCTATTAAATATATTCTCATATAATATATTCAGTACTATATAAATTAAATATATTCTAATATAATATATTCGAAATCTAGTAACTAATCCTATTATATAATATAGTAGTTCCTATATTCCTTTCCCTATACTATACTATATATTAGTTATCTTCTTATAACCTTCTGCATACCCCTTAGTATCTTATCTATAGCTTATAATACCATAGAATAGACTTTCCGATATATAACCCCTACCTTCTAATTATAATTATTAATAAAGTTAATTTCAGTATTACTAGGTTATAAACTAATGATATATATCTATTAGGTATACTAGCGTTTTTAGTTTATAAAGAATAATGGATCTAAAGAGCTAAACTTATCTATAAGCTAAATATAAAGCTATTATTATAATGATTATGAAGCTTTAATAGTATAAAGGTAATAATATAAAACAATCGGCTAATCGATATAAAATAGTAAGGATGGAGTCTAGAGATGGAAATAGTGAACTTATAAGTATTAGACTATATATACTTAATAATATCTTAAATAGCGAGCTTATAGCGCTTATTGAATATCGATCTATTAATTAAAAGCCGTTTTTAATTTATCTATAGCTATTTAACTTTGGAATATTAAAGCAACGGGTTCTATAGTTCTGAATCATTACTTAAAATAGTAAATAAATCACCCTTAATAAGGGCTTCAATATATTGCTTTAGACCCTATAAGGGTTATATTAATTATCTTTATTACCGGTTCCTTTACTAATAATTAGAACCTTAACTTGTAAATCTGCTTTATTATTCTACTTGCTAATAAAGAGAAAAGTAGTAATAGGAAATAGTATAAGTTATAAGAGGATATTATCTATTAATCTTTAATGAAATACAAATAAGTTATATAAGGTATTCTAGCTTCTAAGATCTATAGTATAGTTAGAGGTTTCGACTAAAGTACTATAATTTCATCTACTCTATAAGTAAAACCGAATTAACTCGCTCTTCGACTAATCCTATTAAGGATCTATATAGATTTATACTAGCTATATAAATACCTTATAAGGCTTATTATTATAAAGGAGAAGCGTTTAATAATCGATATTGTCCCTCTTTATTAGTCTTATAAGCGAAGGGAAATTTATAAGATATAGTAGATTAATAGTGATAATAAGCTAGCTTATACTAAAGTAGGGATTACTAAATAAGGTTTTGAAATACCTTTTCAATAAACCTAAGTTAATAGTAAGGGTAGAAAGCTTTATAGAATAGACCTAAAAGCAGGTATAGTAAAAGTAAAGGAGAAAGGAGATAGGTAAAAAGCGAAAGGGAAGGGATAGGTAAAAATAGTAAGGGTATCGTAAAAAGACTATTAGTATAGATTAAACTATATAAAAGGGCGCTTAGGCCTATAGTAAAGGGGAATGATAATACTATTAAACGGCCTATTTAGGTTAAGCAGTAAAAGGGTATTCTACTTATAGCTTCGCTCCTACCTATTTATAGCTCTTCTAATGCTACTAATAGCTTTATTTCCTCTTCCTTCTTTAGATAGACTACTTTATAGTAATTATATTTCATTAATATAATTATATACCTTAGCCCTTACTAATATTGATAATGATAATAATAAAAGTACTTAGAAAGACTTTCTATATAATACTTCATTATACTAAGAGTAA
>LKEB01000132.1:4068-16275 GCA_003795295.1 Cytospora leucostoma
TAGTTAATAAGGAGCTTAAGCTAGCTAGAAACCTATAGTATATAAGGAATAAAGTAGTATAGGGTATTAAATTAAGGGATAGAAGGCTAAATAATTAGAACCGAATAGGTAGCCGATTTAATAATAGTAGTAATAACTATAGGAGAGAGCGAAAAATCAATAATATCTCCTTCCTATACTTACTAAGCAGAGTACTACTACGCTTTAGGTATAGGTATAAACCTCCTATAGCCCCTTTAATAACTACTATCTCAAATATTACGAATAAGCCTATTCTACCCGAAATCAATAATAATATAGCTAAGAGATAGCAGATCGATAAGTTAGGTACTATAAAAGGCGAAGAAATTCTATCCCTAGAAATATTACTATATAAATCAATACCCCTAGTAGCTCTAAGTCAATCTAATTAGGCTACTAAGATATCCGTATCTCTAGCTCTAGGGATTCCTAATAAGATAGTAATAACTAGGAGAATTATAAATATAATCGTAACTAATAGGCTTAAAATTTCTCCTAAGGACCTAATGCTCCTTATACTCTATATAGGTGAGCTTATTCAGTAGCTAGTTTAGTAAGACTATAATAGTATAGCTAAAGTAGTTAACCTAGAATATTCGGATTTCTAGCTACGACTACCTCGTTTATCTAAGGTATCTATAGGTATCTCTTCTCTATAGTAGCTATCTAGCGCTAGCGATAAGAGTATAATCGATACTATATAGGTAGAAGAATATATCTATTACCTTCCTTTAATACTAAGTATTAGCTAAATTTCAATAGTAATACTTACTATAATACCTAGAGAGCTAAAAGATATAGGGGCTTAGGTACCTACGACCTATCGAGTTAAATAACCTCTAGATATCAATAAATAATCTGATTTAGCTATTCAGGAAGCTAAGATTAAAGTCTTTTGGAAAAATATACTGCCTATAGCCTAGGGCCCGATCGAAGGAGGAGCCTAAGCCAATCTACTATTAAGCTATATTAGGCTAGCCGCTTCCCCTTACTTAGAGCGATTATCGCTATATAGTAATAAATAGGCCTACTATACCTCTAGGATCAATATAATCAAGGCTTATATATAGCTAAGCTTAGTATAGACTAATACTATTGAGGGAGGGGAAGACTTATACCGATATAGTATTACCCCTATTACTTATATCCTAGCTAGGGTTAGTTCTAATCGGAATCGCTTACTTACTACTATACTTAATATAGGTACTAAGCTCAATATCATCGTATAATTACTCTATCTTAAGTTTAACCTTATATTTATCCGAAGTAAGGTTACCTCCTAAACTTTCGATAGCGACGATCTTGATTTAGTTAGAGTAATAGAAACGGATATATATATAGGTAGCTATATAGAGAAGGTTATCTTCTATATCATTAATGATTCTATTCGATACCCTAATTATAACTTGCTTCTTAAGATACCGTTTATCCTCTAGATTAAATTAAGCTTCGATTATAATAATCCCGATAAGCTCAAAACTATATTTCTTTTTAGTAATACTCGCTTAATCGTTCTAGTTAATAGTTATATATATAATCTAAGGGATCTTCCCTTATCTACTCATTTAAAAAACTAGGGGATAATAGCCTTTATTTAGGACGAAGGGCTATTAGTAAGGAGAATATTCCCGATTAGGTTTTTCGAGATTTGAGCCTAGAAGATATACCTATCCTAAGTCTATCTGATTAAGAAGTCAAGGCTCTTATATAGTCTATAGCTAATATTTCTATACGATTAGAGCTATTAAAGGGGTATAATGAGTTTACTAGTAATAATCATTTCTATTATTTTTATAGAATATATATAAATGATTCAAGGGTAGTATCTTTCTATAATAGACTAATAGCTACTATCCGATTAATTCTACGAATATTTCAGAATATCCTATATAGGTTTAGCAGTCTTATCAATACGCTCTATAAACTAGTATCTAGGAAGATTAAGCTTATTAATGATTTAAACCTAGATAGATCTATTCTAGAAGGAAAAATTAGGTAGAAACTAGCGAAGCTAGAGGCTATAAAGGCTACTTAGGCCTAGATATTAATAATGATCTATAACTAGTAGATCGAACCGAAATTCTCAATACTCTAATCTAGAACTCGGTTAACCGATAAGAGATAGTTAGACCTTATTAAGATAAACTATAAAGGGTTCTCTTTATAAGAACTATAAATATTCTATTATCTTCTAATTAATCGGGAATTAGCTCTAGTTTAGGACTAGAAGGAAATAGGGGCGATCATTCCTAAAGTTACTCTATTATAAGTGATCTATACTATCCTATATAAGGTCTTTCAAAGTAGGTATATTCTAGTACCTTTTATACTCTAGCTAAAAGTAATTGAGCTACTCAAGGATCGATTTCGCTAGGGAATACTCGAGGAGAGCTATACCTCGTATAGAAATAACTAGTTCCTAGTTACTAAAAAGGATAGAGGCCTCTACCTAATCAACGATATATAGAAGTATAATACCTTTAGTATTAAGGATACCTTTATATTACTTATAATAGACGAATTCTTAGAAGACTTCGCTATATATTAAGTTCTCTCCTTATTAGATTTCTTTTCTAGTTATAACTAAGTTCGGCTTTACCCTAATAGCTACGATATAACTATATTCGCTACTCTAATTAATCTTTTCCGCTTATATACCTTATTAATAGGTATTATAAACTCGATCGCTTAGTTTATATAGGTTATAACGAGATTATTTTATAACCTAATTCCCTATATCTATTAGATATTTCTAGATAATATTATAGTTATCGGTCTAAAAATAATATATAATGAGGAAGGGGTTCCTAAGCTCCCTAGGGTAAGATGTTTTATTACTAAATACCTCCGAAATCTAGATTAGGTACTTATTAATTCGGAGTTAATAAGTATAACTATTTCGGCCTTTAAGTCTAAATAATATAAAAAGAGGGTAGATATAATCGGCTTCGTCTATAGGATAGATAACCGGATACCTTAGGATAAGAAGATCTAGAAACTTTAGGGCTAGATAGTCTATAAAGACCTTAAGGATATATACTCGTTCCTTAGCTTAGTATAATACTATTCCTACTAGATATAGGTATTCGTAATTATTGCCCGGCTACTATATAATTTGATGAAGAAAGATATAATATTTAAATAGACGGATTCCTACTAGAATGCTATAGATAAACTAATCAAGTAACTCTTATCTAAGCTAGTTATTATTTCTATCGACTATTTACTAGGGTCTAGAGAAATAATCCTTATAATAGATACTAGCCTAGTTAGATAGGGAGCTATACTTATATAAATCGTAGATAGGAAATAAAAGCTAGCTAGATTTAAGAGTAGTACCTAGATAATTATAGAGAGAAAGTATAATACTATGAAAAGAGAGTATAGAGGAATTCTATATATATTTCGTCGCCTTTATAATTATCTCTTCGGATACTACTTTATACTAGAAATAAATGCTTATATTCTTATAGACTAAATCAATAGAGCGATAATAGATATACTAGGGGCCCTAATTAATCGATAGATTATAGTTATTAAGGTATTTGACTTTAAACTCTATTATATCCTAGGCTTATAGAATCCTATTATAGATGCTCTTTTATAACTACTAAAGGATAACCCGCTAGATATCGACCCGGAAGGAGATATCGATAATTAGTATAATACCTAGCTAAATAGCTTAGATAGTATAGCTACCCTAATTCTCAGCCCTAAATTGAAGTAGACGGAGCTTTCCTTATAATATACTGAGTTCCTAGTAACGGGATCGTTACTACTAGGCTTACTATCTAGGAAACTTGCTTTCTTTCGAAAAGAGGCTCTTAAGTATCAAGTTATTGACTAAGCGCTCTAGCGAAGGGCTAATCATATATATGAGCGAAGGTATATAATCGACGACCTAGACCTCTAGTATAAGATCATTCGGGAGTATTACTAGAAGCTTAGGCACTATACTAGGGATTCTACATATAATGAATACAATATAGGTAACTTAAAGGGTACTTGGGCTATATACTGAGTTTATATCAAAAGGAGGTTCAAGGTGCTTTATATAATATACTATCTTTATGATCAAGAGGAGATTACTCCTATTATATAAGAATAATACTTAAATTGATCGCTGAAGAGCTAAGAGATATCTATCTACTATTAAGGGAATATCCTGATTATATATCTAGCTCTTTAGCTAGGGATCTATTAGATCTATAAAGATCTAGGAGATCCTAGGTATTGGATCTATTAGATCTATATAGATCTAGAAGATCCAATACCTATTAACTATCCTATTATATGATCCGGGTAGGTCCTATTATATCTTATATGCTATACTATATATTAGTTTCCTTTCTTTCTATATACCCCCTAGTACCTTAACTATAGGTTATAATATTATCCTCCTCCTCTTACGATCTTCGCCCTAAAGATCCAGATTATTCCGTAAGTACTTTCCTTATATTCTTGATTATCTTATACCTTCCTAATCCGTTATATCGTTAAAAGTTAAAAGTTCATATATCAATAAATCTTCCTTAGGTATAAGGAAGACCTAAGAGAAACGCGAGTTACTTACTATTATCCTTTCTTATAGTATCGAAATACCTTCTTATTCTACCTATAAGTTATAGGGAATTGAATCTTATATAGCCTCGTCTAAGGATTCGTTATAGTATATAGAGTATATTAAGCTAGGACTTTCTAATTATAATATATTAGGGCCTACTCCTACTGAGATACGGAATATTACTAAATAAAAATAATACCTAGAGGACGAGATTAAGGAGACCTAGCTAAAGCTTATATACCTAATCACTTAAAAGCGAGAATAATCGAAGAAGATAAAGCAGGCTATCTATCGTAGTCTAGATAGTATAGATAAGTTAGATAGGGTAGAGGCTAAAGAAGTATCCTAGGCTATCGCTATAGTTATTAGTAAGGAACCTTATCCTATTCCTAGAGTAATAGAGCCTAGTCTATCGAATAATATAATTAACTAGAGTAGTATAGATCTATCTAGATTTGATCTAGGAATGGATTTAGGTATACTATTATCGTAGGCTAGTATATAATAAGTAGTTTTGCTTATACTACTAGATCTTAAGTTTAGTATTTTCGAGGTTATCTTCTAGTTCCTATGAATTTTCTTCATTACCGTATCCTTTTTATTTGATTAAATATTCTATAGTACTATTATATTATCGTAAGTCGAGAACCGTTTCGACTTCATATTCTTATTCATCGTAATCTAGCTTAATATCTTTATCTAATCTTATATTAGCTAGTACTAGTTCGAGAAGTGAAATATGAAAAATAGGGTATATCCTTATTCCTAGAGGTAAGTCGAGTTTATAAGTAATATCAGAGAGTTTTTCTATAATCTAGAATACTCCGAGTTTCTTGAAATCGAGTTTTTCGCTAAGTCGTTTAATCGAAATATTTTTATATAGTAAATAGACCTTATCTCCCTTCCTAAAGGTTAGTCCCTTTAACCTTCGCTAGTTATAGTAGCTTACTATTCGTTCGCGAATAAAGTTAAGGTCTTCTCGTATTTATCGTTGGATTCGGTAGAGTTCGTCCGTTCGTTTATTTGCTTCGATATTTTCTTATCCTAATAAGGGTTCTTTATATACTTTAGGGTTATATCTATAGTTAGTATAGAATAGTGATACTTCTATTATCGATATATCTACGCTATTATAGGCGAATTATATTAGTAGAAGGAGTTCTACCCAATTATTCTGCTTATAGTTAGTATAGCTCCTAATATACTATTCTATGATCTAGTTAAGTCGTTCTATTTATCTATCTAATTATAGATAGTATACTATTAATAACTTTTATTTGATACCGAGTTATTTGAGTATTGCCTACTAAAACTTCGAGGTAAACGTTATTCCTCTATCTATAATAAGTTTATCGGGAGTCCTATACTAGCTTATAACTATACGAATGAATATATAAGCGAGTTCTTCTATATTAGATGATTCTTAATAGGGTATAAAGTAGGTATATTTCGTAAATCTATCTATAATGACTAGGATACTATTATAAAATACTCCTATTATAGGTTCCTTAGATTTTAGAAGTTTAATAATGAAATCTATACTAACTAAGGACTATAGTCATTCTATGATTATAAGTAGTTATAGTTCTCTATAAGGCTTATATCTTACTACCTTACTTTTATTATAGATATTATAATCTTTAATAATATTAGTTATATCTTATCGTATCTAAGGGAACTTATAGTATCTACGAATCCTTTTTATAGTAGAGGTGATTCCTTGATATCTATAAGCTAGTGCTTTATATATCTATCGGATAAGTTCCTATCGGAGCTCTATTAGTATATAGAGCTTATTTTACTAGAAGAGAAGTCTATCTTCTTCCTATAGCTAATCTTTTTCTTCTTAACTGAGGCCTTACTATAATATCGTTAACTTAGCTTATTAATCTTAGTCGAGTATAAGTCGATGAGTTACTAAGACTTAGTATAGTTTCTATATAATATTTCTATCTGAATCCTATTTCAGAATACTCTATATTTCTAGAAGAATTTCTTATTAGTAATCGGGTCGTCTATTAAGCATATCTGCCCTACTATTTTCGGATCCTTTTCGGTAGTAGATTTTGAAGTTAAACTAGAAGAGGTATTCTACCTATCTAACCTATCGTTTATTAAGCACCTTAGTAGTTATAAAGCTAACGAGGTTCTTATAATCTGAGTAGACTTTGATCTAATATTATATACCGATAAGGTAGGATTCCTATTCCTTAAATGATTTAATAACTACTATTAATTCTTTATTATATATCTAATAGTTGAGTTCTAATCTACTGAATTTCTTATTGAAGTAGGCAACTGGATATAACTTGCTATTTTCGTTATACTATCTAAGTTATCTACCTATAGTATAGTCGGATATATCCGTTTCAATTTCGAATTCCTTTACCAGGTCTACTTCTATTAAGAAGGGTTCGGAGGTAATAATCTCCTTAATCTTCTCAAATACGTTTTAAGTATCTATAGTCTAATTAAATAGTATATCTTTCCGTATCAAATATATTAAGGGTATCATATATTTTCTATAGTCTTTAATGAATTATCGATAGAAGTTTATAAATCCGAGAAATACTCGTATATCCTTTATATTTATTAGTATTAGCTAGTCCTTAAATATTATAACCTTAGATTCTTATATCTAGATTTTTCCTAGTATGATTATATAGCCGAGGAAGTCTACTTTTTATATATAGAAGCTATATTTTTCTAGTTCTATTAGGAGCTTTGCTTCTTGAAGTTTTCTTAATACTTAATATATATATTTTTCGTGATCTTAAAGGTTCTTAGAGTAGATAAGGATATCATTAAGGTATACGATAACTATAATATCTAAATATTCTCATAAGATATAATTGATTATAGCTTAGAAACTTACTAATATATTAGTTAGCCCGAATAGTATAATCTAGTATTTATAGTAACTATAATGCGTTCGGAATACCGTTTTCTATTCCTCTCCTTTCTTTATATGAATCAGATTATATACTCCTTTAAGGTCGAGCGCTATGAAATACTTAGCTCCTTAGAGTCTATTATATAGTTCTTAGATAAGTAGTAATAGGTATCTATTCTTAACTATGATTTTATTAAGCTATCGGTAGTCGATATATAGTCTCAACTTGCTATTTTTCTTAGGTATAAATAGGATCGGGTATCCTACTAGTAATATCGATAGTCGAATATAACCTTTTATAAGGTTCTCTTCTAGGTACTCCCTAAGTACCTTTAACTATTCTTGGTTAAGATTATATATCTTATTAAACTATAGTATCTATCCTTCTTAGATAGGGATTTCGTAATCCTATATAATATATTCTAGGAGTCTTATATCTAGGGTAGCTATAAATAGCTTTTCGTACTTCTAGTACTACCTTAGAATATACTCCTTAGGATCTTTCCTTTTTTCTTTTACTTGACCGAGGTAATTAGCGAATTTCTAAATATATAGTCGGATTCATCTAACCGTTTATCGTTACTATTGCTTCTTTTCTTAATATATATAAGGTAGTCTTTCTATAGCTCCTACTATTCTAGGCGCTAGCTTTATAATAGTTACGATACTAATTTAGATATTATACCTTCTAATATCCTAGATCGCTTCCTATACCTTCTACTACCTCTCTTCTATATTGAGGATAGTTTTCTAGACTTATTCTTATTTCTATTCTAGGGTCTTCTATCTTACCCTCTAGTTTTTTTCTAGCTATTTCTAAGCTTTTCGTTATTTCTTTAATAGGCTTATAAGTCGTATCGAGACTTCTATAGTAGCTCTATCCTTCCTCGTATATTCTTCTTATTCTATAGTAATACTAAGGGTATTTGAGTTCTCATATAAACGCTCTATCATTGAGCTACCTTTAGTAACTAAGACTCCTTCGTCTTTCGTAATATTAACTATTCTCTTTATAGGAGGTATTCTCTAATAAAGCTAGCTAGTAATCTAATCAATATTAGGATTATTTTCTCGTAGCTATAGTATCCTAAGGATAACTTGATATCCTAGTATATTAAAGATATCAAAGTATAAATCTTTCGTTCGGCCTATAATCTTAGTTAGAAGGTAATTAGTCTCCCTATAAATAGTACCGTTATCGTATTCGATTAGATTTACTGAGATTATTCCTAATAGGTAGGGTTAACTTTTATAATGCTATAGTATTCGTTTTTCATTTACTAAATCGGGTGAAATGAAGTTTCCTTATATACTACTATCGATAAGCGCATATATATAAGTTATTCTAATGAGAATTTCCAATTCGAGGTAAGCATTGATATTCGTTTCTATAGTATAGAGGAACCGTACTGGGTTCTTACTATTCGGTAGTTCTGCTCCTAATAGCTACTATTATTTTTTAGCTATTCTTCTGAGATAGTTGCAAGGCTATAGGTAATTCGTTCCTATACTATAGGTTTCTTACTTTTATCTCTCTATTCGTTCTATAGTAAAATACTAAGTATAAAAAGCTAGACTTCCTCCCTATTCTTACCTTAACTAAACCTACTACCCTTTACCTATATAAACCTTAATAAATCGTCTATAATCAATACTTCTACTTTATAAGCAATATACCGAGCTACTAATTAAGAGTAATAGACTTCCTAGAATAGAGCCTTATTATAACCGACCCTAGCGACCCAAATTAATAGGCTAAGACGTTTAGAGTATATATTCAGTAAGGAGTAGTAGCAGACTGAGAGGTTATTCTCAAGCGCCCGCCCTATTTCATTATAGAAGATATTAAATCGAGTAAAGTTCTAGATATACTTGATTAGTTCTTCCTATATATTAGGGAATGCTATATCTTCTATAATAATAATACTCTAAACTATCTCTAATATACTTATTACCTATTCAAGCTCTATAACCTTAAGGGTAAGATCTAGGCAAACGAAGGCCTCGAGTAAGACTATATTAATACTAGCCTTATCTACTTCTCCTAGTACCTAACTAAGGCAGTATAGGTCTATAGAGGATACTAGCGAATAGATTCATATACTAGGGTATATTACTTCTAAAATATTACTCAATTACTAAGTAAGACTAGAATTCAAAGGTTTCATTTTTAGCTCCTTAGGGGACCCGATTTCGGTAATTAGTCCCTTCTCTACTTTAATCAGAAGCGATAATATAGAGGGATCTAGGACTCAGGTCTATATAAATATATAGAGGACGAGAAGCGATATTAGCTCGAATTAGCCTAATATATTCTCAGATAAAGTATTATATATAGGTTCCTTATCTATATCTAATATAGTATACTATACTTCATAGTTATATATATCCCCTATATAGGTTATTCGGAAAGGAAGGTAAGTAGTATTTATATTATCAATAACTTCTATATAAGGCTACTTAAACCTATAGACTAGGACTTTAATATTCCTAAAAAGACTTAGATATTTAGATATAAGGACTAGATAAAAGCTATCTATATAACTCAGGAACTTATTTAATAGAAGTAGAGGTTAGTAGAGGAGGCAATAAAGGATATATTAGCTATAGTATTCTAGATAAAGCTTAATTCATATAGGAGGTTATAACTCCCTCCTATACTAGGTATTAGTATCTTGAGTAAAGAAGAGTTTATATAGAGACCTATTTACGGGTAGCTCGAGTATAGGAGTAATAGTATACTATTTAAGGATATCTCGGAGTATATTTAAATCTCGAGCGAGAATGATCCGATCAACGATTAATAGACTTTTACTTCTAACCTAGCCCTTATAACCTTCCTTCGAGGTATAGTAATACCCTTATACTATACTAGTACTACTCCTGCTATTAAACTAGGCTAATATAGCCGATAGGTAATACTATCTATAAGCTAGCTCTAAATACTATCTAATCGATAGCTATTATACTAATTATCCTAATAAGCTTCGAGATAGTAAATCAGAGGACAGGTATATAGCCTATGCCCTAGGGCAAGAGCTAGCTGCTCAAGAGTTCATAAGTATAATTCAAGGTGAAAGGGCTTTATAATGAATTTATTCGGGTTCTTTAGGCCTATTTAGGCATATATAAAAGGTATCGCGTATATTGATTATCTATATTATAAATAGTATCCTTTTTTTTAAGGAATAATAAAAACTAAGTAGGGGCCCCTAGGTCTTATAGACCTATCTATATTCCCTAGCTACTATATTATATCTCCCCTAGTAGCTTGCTTCCCTTAGGTAGGAAGCTACTTAGTTATTCAATCTAGAATAGGGGTTAAGTAGCTATCTATCTATATATCTACTATTACGAACCCGTTTTTCACCTATATACTTCCTTTCTATACTCGTATAAAGTATCCCCTACCTAATATAATTATTTAGGCCCGTCTATCTATTATCGCCCTATTCGATTAGCCCTAGATGCTTATATTACCTTAAGATTAAGCTCCTATTTCTCTATATCTAGTTTATACTCGAATCTAGTCTAGTTAGCTAAGTAGGTAGGTTAGAAGATATATACCTACTATTTATCCTAAGGCATATTTCCGTAGGGGCGAGGCTTAGGTAGTAGTTGAGTATTAGCTAGAGGTCTTAAACCGAAATTCCGAGTTCGTTCGAATATCCGATTAAACTATCGAGGAGCTAGTAGAAGCAGTATCTATATATTTAGTACCTAAATAGGTTACCGTTAACCTATTACTATTAGTTGACCGGGTAGTTAAGGAGTAGTAGGCAATTAGTATCGAACTATCTCTTAAGATCTACTCAGTAGAACTACTAAGGACGAGGCTATAGCTAGCTCCTAGTATCGAGATTAACTAAGCCTATTTAAAGCTTCCCTATACTTATTGATAAGGGATCATAATAACTTTATCTCTACCTATAAGATAGCTAGCTAAAGCGATAATAAGGGTATAGGCCCTAGAGACGAAAGTTCTAAGCTAGAGCGCTCGTTAATTATTACTAGCTTTTTAGGTATAATACTACTCCTATTTAGTCGAGGGGGGGATATATTATAAATATCATTATCATTATAACCTATAATAATACCTTTAGAAGGCTAGTAAGAAGGCTATCTCGAGGCTTATTGGGATAATTAGTATAATAGCTATCGACTAGATTATATTTAGAGCTAGCTTATAGATAGTATTACCTATCGGCTATATTAGCCTAGTTTAATAGTAGGAGTAGTATTAGTATAGTATAAGGGTATTACTATACCTCGAAGGAAGGTTATAGGGGCTAGGTTAGAAGTAAAAGCCTATTGATCGTTAATCGGATTATTCTCGCTCGAGATTTAAGTATACTCTGAGATATCCTTAAATAATATACTATTACTCCTATACTCGAGCTACCCGTAAATAGGTCTCTATATAAACTCTTCTTTACTCAAGATACTAATACCTAGTATAGGAGGGAGTTATAACCTCCTATATGAATTAAGCTTTATCTAGAATACTATAGCTAGTATATCCTTTATTGCCTCCTCTACTAACCTCTACTTCTATTAAATAAGTTCCCGAGTTATATAGATAGCTTTTATCTAGTCCTTATATCTAAATATCTAAGTCTTTTTAGGAATATTAAAGTCCTAATCTATAGGTTTAAGTAGCCTTATATAGAAGTTATTGATAATATAAATACTACTTACCTTCCTTTCCGAGTAACCTATATAGGGGATA
>LKEB01000133.1:0-17381 GCA_003795295.1 Cytospora leucostoma
GTTCTTATAATCTAAGTAGACTTTAATTTAATAAGCTATATTTATTAAGTCTAAGTTTTATTATTTAAATAATTTGATAATAGTTATTGAGAGCAAGGATTCATACTACTAGTTCGGAGATTCGTACTACTGCTATATACTATATATCGCCTTAAGGGACCCTTACTGCTGCACCCTCCTCTGATTGGCCTGAAGAAAAAGCACGGCCCATCTAGTATGGTGACTAACCTACTATACCTAACTTACTTACGATTGACTGAAGCGATTGATTGAACTAGAAGCGAAGCGATTGAATTGGAAGCGATTGAATTGGAAGCGATTGAATTGGAAGCGATTGAATTAGAAGCAATGCGATTGAATTTGAAGGGCGAGGTTGAAGGGCTAGGTTGAATAGCCAATTAGAGGAGCATATAGCGATAGGGCTTTAGTTCGATATATAGTATATAGCAGCAGTACGAATCTCCGAACTAGCAGTATGAATCCTCGCTCTCTAGTTATTAATTTCTTACTATATATCTAGTAATTAAATTCTATTATATTAAACTTCTTAATATATAACTAATAAGGTATAGTTTACTTTATTTATCTTATTATCTAACTTATCTACTTATTATATAATTTAATATATCGGTTTTATCCTTCTTCCTTTTCTCTTTCTACCCCCTAGGTTTACTTATTAGGATAGTATTATTAAGAGCAAAGCGATATACTATAGTTTGGATCTCTATACCCTTATCTATATATCTATGCTCCTTCTCCCCCTTCCCCCCCCTCCTCTACTACGATAATAGACTCTATATTAACCCTAACTCGCTCTAAATAGCCTATCGTTATTCCTATCTCTTATTACTCTAGGACGATAGATATTACTCTATATACTATATATATATGATACGAATAGGTTACCCCTATCCTATTTAATATACCCGATACTAATAGGATAGCTATAAATACCCTATCTAGGTATAATAAATATAACGATTATAGGTATAAAGGTACTTATACTATATACTGGGTTTATACTAATAAGGGGAATTCAAGGTACTAGGTATAATACTAAGGCTTCATCGCAAATTATAATCAAGAGGAGATTACTCCTATTATATAAGAATAATACTTAGATTAATTACTAAAGAGCTAACTAATACTATCTATTATAAAGGGAATATCCTATTATATATCTAGCTCTTTAGCCTAGGGATCCGTTAGATCTATAGAGATCTAGAAGATCCTTAGTATTAGATCTATTAGATCTATAGAGATCTAGAAGATCTAATATCTACTAACTAACCTTATTATATAACCCGGGTAGGTCCTATATCCCTATTGACCTGCTATACTATATATTAGTTCCCTTTCTTCTTATATACCCTCTAATACCTTAACTATAGGTTATAATATTATCCTCCTCCTCTTATAATCTTCGCCCTAAAGATCTAGATTATTCTATAAGTATACCCTTATCGTCCTTAATTAGTTTATACCTTCCTAATCTATTATATCGTCTAAAGTTAAAGGTTCGTATATTGAGAAATCTTCTATAAGTACTAAGAATACTTAAGAGAAATACGAATTACTTACTACTATCTTTACTTATAGTATCGAAATACCTTCCTATTCCGCTTATTAGTCTCGAGGAATCGAGTCTTATATCGCTTCTATTAAAGATTCGTCGAAGTATATCGAGTATATTAAACTGAGCCTTTTATATTATAATATATTAGGTCCTACCCCTATTAAGATACGAAATATCACTAAGTAGAAGTAATATCTAGAAGACGAAATTAAGGAGACTTAGTTAAAGTTAGTATACCTAATCACTTAAAAGTAGGAGTAATTGAAGAAGATAAAATAGGCTATTCGTTATAGTTTAGATAATATAGAAGAATTAGATCATATAGAGGTTAAAGAGGCGTCCTATATAGTTACTCTAATTATCAATAAGGAGTCTTATTCTAATTAAGGTTTAGTAGATCTTAGTTTACCGAATAGTATAATTAACTAGGATAGTATAGATATATCTAGGATTAACTTAAGCCTAGAGCTAGGTATATTATTACTATAGATTAGTATATAATAGGTATTATTATTAATACTATTGGATCTTAAGTTTAGCATTTCTGAGATTATCTTTTAATTCCTATAAACTTTCTTCATTACTATATCCTTTCTATTTAATTAAGTATTCTATAGTATTACTATATTATCGTGAGTCGAGAATATCTTCGACTTCGTATTCTTATTCGTTATAATCTAGCTTAATATCTATATCTAATCTTATATTAGCTACTACTAGTTTAAGAAGTAAAATATAAAAAATAGGGTATATCCTTATTCCTAAGGGTAAATCGAGTTATAAGTAATATTAGAGAGTTTTTCTATAATCTAGAATACTCTAAGTTTCTTAAAATTAAGTTATTTATTAGGTTATTTTATAGAAATATTTTTATATAGTAAATATACCTTATCTCCCCTCTTAAAGGTTAGTCTCTTTAACCTCTTAGGATTATAGTATATTTCTATTCGTTTATAGATAAAGCTAAGTTCCTACCTAATTTTATTCTATAGGTAGTAGATTTCCTTAATTCTCTTATTTACTTCGATATTATCTATTCCTATAATAGGTTATTAGTATATTTCTAGTTCTCATATATAGAGAGCCTTAAAAGGTAATACTCTTATTATCGAAGTATCTATATTATTGAGAGCGAGGATTCGTACTGCTAGTTCGAAGATTCGTACTGCTGCTATATACTATATATCGAACTAAAGCCCTGTCGCTGCACGCTCCTCTAATTGGCTATTCAACCTAGCCCTTCAACCTCGCCCTTCAAATTTAACCTCGCCCTTCAAATTCAATCGCATTGCTTCCAATTCAATCGCTTCCAATTCAATCGCTTCCAATTCAATCGCTTCGCTTCTAGTTCAATCAATCGCTTCAGTCAATCGTAAGTAAGTTAGGTGCAGTAGGTTAGTCAGCATACTGGATGGGCCGTGCTTTTTTTTAAGGCTAATTAGAGGAGGGTGTAGCGGTAAGGGTCCCTCAAGGCTATATATAGTATATAGCAGCAGTACGAATCTCCAAACTAGTAGTATGAATCCTCGCTCTCATATTATTATAGGTATACTATATTAGTAGTAGAAGTTTAATCTAATTATTTTATTTATAATTAATATAATTTCTTATATATCATTCGATAATTTAGTTAAGTTATTCTATTTATCCGTTTATTTATAGGTAATATATTATTAATATTTTCTATTTAATTCTGAGTCGTTATAGGAATATTATCTAGAATTTACAAGTAAATATTATTCCTCTATCTATTATTAATTCTTCTAGTATTCCTTATTAGCTTATAATATTCTATAAGAATATATATATAAGTTCTTCTATTAAGGAGGATTCTTTATATAATATAAAGTAGGTATACTTCGAGAATCGATCTATAATAGTTAGAATACTATCGTATAATACTTCTATTATTAGTTCTTTAGACTTAGGTATTTTAGTAATAAAGTCTAAGCTAATTAAGGTCTAGGGTCTATTTGCTATTAAGAGTAATCTTAATTCTCTATATAGTTTATACTATAAGGTTTTACTCTTATAATAAATACTATAATCCTTAATAACCTTAATTACTTCTTATTATATATTAGGGAATTCGTAATATCGCTTAATTCGTTTTATTATTATTATAATTCCTTAGTATCTATAAGCTAGTACTTTATATATTTACTGAATAAGTTCTTTATATAACTCTATAGATATATAGAGTTTACCTTATTATAGAAGTCTATCTTCTTCCTATAATTATTCTATTTCTTCCTTACTTATTCCTTATTAAGCTTATTAAAGTTTCTTTTTCTAGTTATTATTAAGTATAAACTAGTAGGTTACTAAAACTTATTATAGTTCTTATACGATATTCCCGTCTGAATCCTATTTTAGAACGTTCTAGATTTCTAGAGGAATTTCTTACTAATAGTCTAATCGTCTATTAAGCGTATCTACTCTATTATTTTCCGATCCTTTTCGGTAATAGATCTTAAAGTCGAATTAGGAGAGATATTCTACCTATCTAACCTATCGTTTATTGAGTACCTTAGTAATCGTAAAATCGATAAGGTTCTTATAATCTAAGTAGACTTTGATCTAGTATATTATTCTAATTAGGTAGGATTCCTATTCCTTAAATGATTCGATAACGGCTATTAATTCCTTATTATGAATTTAATAGTTAAGTTCTAATCTATTGAATTTTCATAATATATAGGCAACTGAGTATAGTTTACTATTTTCGTCTCTTATCCGAGTTATCCGCCTATTATATAGTCGGATATATCGGTTTCCATTTCCAATAGTTTACTAGGGTCTTATAATGAATATAACGATTATAGGTATAAGGGTACTTATACTATATACTAGGTTTATACTAATAAGGGAATTGAAGGTATTAGGTATAATACTAAGGCTTTATCGCTAATTATAATTAAGAGGAGATTACTCCTATTATATAAGAATAATACTTAGATTGATCGCTAAAGAGCTAACTAATACTATCTATTATAAAGGGAATATCCTATTATATATCTAGCTCTTTAGCCTAGGGATCCGTTAGATCTATAGAGATCTAGAAGATCCTTAGTATTAGATCTATTAGATCTATAGAGATCTAGAAGATCTAATATCTACTAACTAACCTTATTATATAACCCAGGTAGGTCCTATATCCCGATTGACCTACTATACTATATATTAGTTCCCTTTCCTTTGCTTATATGCCCCCTAGTACCTTGACTATAGGTCATGATATAAAGGATAGGCAAAGGAGCGCTATTAGATACTTCTCATAGAAGCCCTTCCTAGGATTGTTTTCTATTACTTAGGTAGCTCTACCCTAAACTATAGTACTAGATAGGCTTATATTATTTACTAGGATAGCTATTACCTCTACTATAATAGGGGCTAGATTTACTATATTAAGGTATTCGATATAGAGATCTAGGGTACTATAGAAGGGGCTAGGTAGCTAATACCTCTACCCTTTTAGCCCTAGTACTAGCTATATACTTCTATATCGATAATATAGTAGTTATTCATAATACTATAGGCTAGACCCTATATAGCTCTTAGAAGGAATTCCTCGACTTCTAGAATCGTATCGGTACTCTAATCTCGGGTAGTAGGCTCTCCCTAGATCTATATACCCTCTACTCCTTTATAGGTATATCGCTATAGTACCTGCCTCCTAGTATTTATATAACCTAAGATTTAGGTTATATAAAGACTATCGTTATATAGTACTTAGGCTATATCGGTATCTAGAGCAATAAGGATACCGATTAGTTAGCTAAAGTATCGATAGAAGGAAATTACCTTAGTTAACCTAGTTAGGTAATTACTTTAGCTATAGTATCTAAAGGACTAGGAACGGTTTCCTAGGCTAAGAGGGAGGTTAGGTAGAATAGGAGATACGACTTTAATTATTAGTAATATACTAGTATATTAATCAGCTATTAAAGGTAGGGCCTTTAGCTAATAATAAAGCCTCTAGTAGAACTTAGTATACCCTATAGTACCCTATAGAGGTACCTTATAGAATATATAAGCTATAGTAACTTTGCTATTTACTATAGGTAGTTTTGATATTAAGGTATAGGATAACTATATTATTATAAGGAACCCTACTAGCTAGGGTACTTTCTATACTATAGAAGAGTGAAAATCCCTTAGGAATATCAATAGGCCTAAGAACTTAAGCATATCCTAGGATAAATAGGATAGCTCTAGTTCTAGGTACTAGTTAAAGAATTCAGTATCTATAATACTAGGTTAGACTCAGATACTAATATAGAGTAATAGGACGACTCCTTTCCTTTATAATCTCCTTTATTAAACGAAAAGGTAGTTATACTCTACCTATCTATAGATACCCTATAGGAGGTACTATATATATATATATATATATAGATATAAATAAATGAATTAATCAATCAATTAATCTTTCTACCCCCTAGGTTTACTACCCGGGATAGTATTATTAAGAGCAAAGCGATATACTATAGCTTTAATTCCTATACCCTTACTTATATATCTATGCTCTCCTCCCCCCTTCCCCTCTCCCCCCTTTTATTAAGATAATAAATTCTATACTAACCCTAATATGCCCTAAATAACTTATTACTATTCCTATTTCCTATTACACTAGGATAACTAATATTACCCTATATATTATATATATAAGGTATAAATAGGTTACCTTTATCCCCTTTAACTTACTTACTACTAATACCTTAGCTACCCTATCTAACTTAGTTACTCTTATACTCAAATACTAAGATAATAACTAATATGCTAACTATATAGTATTTAATACTACTTCATCTACCCTCGATATTATACTTGCTCCTTTCCTTATTAGAAACCCTATATAGGTAGGTTAGGCCTAGTATATATAATATAGTATTCTTAATATATTATTATCTATTGCCCGGTTAATAGCTAGCCTATTAAGTAGACTACTAATTATAGAGCTAAGCATAGAGCCTTCCCCCCTTATTAGCCCTATCTAACCCCTAGCTATTCGGGCTATTACCCTATAATATATAATACCTTCTATAGCTATTATATTACCCCCTCTTATATATATTATATAACCCTTATATCTGCTCTTACTTTAGCCTATAGAGCTATATCTAGTATCTATCTTATATATAGCTATAGTAGTATTAGCCTTAGCCTACTTATTATATTTATAACGTTTCCTTATAGGAGGTTAGGTAGGGCTAATATAGGTACTCTCTTCTATTTAGACTGAAACTTAGAGAGCTAAGTCTTAGAGTCTACTAAGCATCGAGTACGATCTCTATATAACTTATAAGTAGGTCTACTATAATAACCCTAACCCGAACCGGGTTAGAACCTAACCCTAGTCCAGCTATAATAATATTAGATAAGAATCTCGCGCTCTTATCTAATAGTAATAGGCTAGGCCCCTTATTCTATACCTGCTCCTTATTATAATAATTAATTCTTCCTCTAAATCCCTATAGCCTATAAATAGTATAACTATTTAATAACTAAGGCGAAGCTCATACTATTAGAAGCTACTAGTATATAATTAATAGAAATTAAGGAGGTATAGAGAACCTGCTCTAGCTTCATTATTCGACTTATAGATATTATAACCTAAGACTAGTTCCTTACCCCTTAGCCCTTCCTAAATGAATTTAAGCTTAAGCTAGAGGCTATAGTATAATAATATATATATATTCTCCTAGATATTCTATTTTCTATTAGGGCTATTATTAGAGGCTAATATATTATCTCGGCCCTACTCTAATAAGAAGTTACTATAGTTATTAGCATTACTCTAGTTATTTATTATCCTTCGCTTTATTAATATTTATCTACCCTAGATTAGAAGTATATAATCTCCTTTCCTATTCTAGTAAAAAACGGCTTCTAAGTATTAAGATCCCTTCCTATATAATATATTAAGAGAAAAGTCTAGATCGCCTAGTATATAACCTACTTCAACTTCTACGACCTATATAGCTATACTTATATAGCCTATTATAATAACTATAATAGTAAATCTTATATTACCCCTTACCCTAGCCCTCCCTATTATACTAGTTATTATAGCCTATATTCTACTACTTACTTTAAATACCTTACTTGCTCTAAAAGGTAAGATAAAAAGATTATCTATTATATATAGAAGTAATTATAAGCTATCTATTAGCTTAGCTTATAGGAGTGCTAAATAGCCTACCCTAAAGTATAGATAGATAACCCTATATATAACTCCTCCCTTACCCTATAACCCCTAGCCTCTATACTAGTTACCCTACCCTACTCTTCTATTTAAGAAGTCGGATTATTAATAGAAAGCTCTAACTTAGTTATAATAGAGCTTACCTTATACCCCTAATTTAAGTAAACCCTAATAAATTATAATTAATACTCTATTTTACCCTAACCTTATAGAGAGCTTAAAATCTTCTAAGTTAATATTAAGTGATCTATTCCTATCTAAGATACTTTACTTAATCTAACTTTTGACTTAAATATTAATATTATACCAATCTAAGAGCCCTAGATACTCCTATTTGATTAATACTATCTTATAAAAACCTATTTATTATATAGTACTTTTACCCTATTAGAGGATTAAAAGGATACCCCCCTTATTCTTACTTATATCTAGAAGTTACTATATAATATACTATATTAGCTTCGCCCCTTTTAATTAGGAGCTTATTTCGTTATACTCTATTATATTATAATAATTAATATCTATTATTACCCCTTAGGTATAGATACCCTCTTCTCTTGAATCGAATATTAGGAAATACCCCCTACCCCCTAGATTATTATTACTAGAGACTTTAATATTATATATTTATTATAAATATCAAACTACCCTCTATATTCTAATCCTAAGGACGAAGTAGTTAATTAGGTAGACTTATCTAATCTTATGCTATTTAATCCCTGTTTACTAATATATAATCATAGTAATACTACTAACCTTACCTTTATTAATATCCCTAGTACTTATACCTAGGTATTAGATAATATATATATAGGATCTAATTATTCTACTCTATAAATAGATATCCCTTTCAGCCCCCCCCCCCTTCTCGCTTCTAATATTACCTCTAGGTTAATTTAGAGAAATACCCAGACTTTATTAAGACCTATCTAGAATATAGCCCTATAAATCCCCCTAATTATTAATACTTATAAGGACCTTAAGACCCTTGATTATTCCCTTACTTCTATATTCTAGGATTATTTTATTATAACTAGGGTCCTAATCCTAGCTTTTAACCGGCTAATTAATAGATAGATAGATAAGTATTACATTATATACTCTACTATATTGTCTATTAATCCGGAAGATACTATAATTATATCAAGATAGTTCTATAAGATTATCCAATAGGTATAGAAGACCTTTTAGAACTAATAGATTATTAAAACGGAAAAGGATCTTGAGATCTTCTATATTACTTATTAATATAAGGCTACTAATACCTTTCGCTCCCTATTATTTATCTATAATAGGTACCGAATTATTTATTCTTTTGATAAAGCAGAATATTTATAGACCTCGATCTTATACTGATTTATTATAGAATAAGATATTAGTAACCTGCTTAAAGAATTAACCCCCTTTATCTAATAGACTCTTCTATAAGTAATAGATATTATATATAAGGAAGCCCGGGCTTATTATATCGGTTCCGGGAATATTACCTTAAAGAAATATCTCAGTCTCTATATTATAGCTTATTTAAATAGCTATTAGTAATTATATATGAATTCTTTATATAGGCTACCTCTAATTTAGTTATTACCTTAGTATCTTCTATTAGGCGGAGATTATAATAATCCTTAAACTAGATAAAATAGATTATTCTTCCTTCTAATCCTATTAGCTTATTGCTCTTTTCTCCTATCTAAATAAAGGGCTCGAATACTTAATTGCTATATAGATATCCGCTATAGTTATTCTATAGAGGCTTTTCAACCTATAGTATTTTAATACTTTACCTTACTATTTAGCTATATATCTTATGTTCTATCTTATATATAATATAAAATAAGTTTTTTTAGGAGGCTAAATTATTTCTCTCCTTATTATAGATATTTAGAGGGCTTTTAATGACATCCTTCCGAATTAGCTTATAAGCTACTTTCTCTAATAAGATTAGCCTCTCTTATTGATTAAATACGTTAAGTTGTTGATTACTTAATATATTATAATAATCTAGGTTAAAGGAATTTAAACCCTACCTTACCCCTTACTCAATAGGGTCTTATAGGGTTCCCTAACTTTATTAATCTTATATATACTATACTTCTCTTTATTACTTTTTTATAGAGATCTAGAGCTTTAGTTCATATATATTAATAAATTACCCTTCTATAAATTAATTATAATTTTATATAGATAGCTTATACCCCTATATAACCTATAAGATATCCTTAAATAAGGAAATAAATAGGCTATCGCCCTTATATTAGATAAGTTCAAATTAATCTATTTCTATCGAATAGGTTCCCTAGGTTCTTATTAAGTTCAAGCTAGAGATCTTTATATTAAGAGAGCGAGGATTCGTACTGCCTAGATGAGGAATCGTACTGCCTCTATATACTATATATGACCTTAGACGACCCTTGCCGCTGCACCCCCCTCTGATTGGCTTAAAAAAAGCACGGCCCATCTAGTACGCTGACTAACCTAACTTACTATACGATTGACTGAAGCGATTGAGAGAAGCGATTGATTGCAATAGAAGCGAAGCGATTGATTGGAAATAGAAGCGAAGCGATTGATTTGGAAGTGATGCGATTGAATTTGAGGGGCTAACTTGAAGGGCTAGGTTGAAAGGCTAGAATGAAGGGCCAATCAGACGAGTATATAGTAGTAGGGGCTTAGTTCGATATACTATACTTCGAAGCAGTACGATTCCTCATCTAGGTAGTACGAATCCTCGCTCTCTATATTGAATTTAATACTCGCTTAATCTATTAATTTAGGGTATACTTCGATACCTACTTATTATTCCGAGTATATATAAGAACCTAAGGGACTAAGGCCTATTAGGTTACTACCTACCTCTAAAGATATAATAAGGTCCTATATAAGACCCTACCTCTTATTATTTATAAAGTAACTAAAGTATATATCCTTTCTATTATTATATATATTATAGAAATCTAAGCAGATAGGATTAGAAAGCTAAATACCTAGGTTATAGGCTCTAAGGTCTCTATCTAATAACTCAGCTATATATAGGACCTTAATAAAGTAATATATCTTATAATAAGAGTTATCTTTCCTATTTAGAGGGTTATACTTATTTCTATTCTCTATAGAGAAAGCAGATTCCCCCTTATCGAGGTTCTTCTCTCCTTATATTAATATTAGGTTACTACTTAGCTCTATATACTCGATTAAGCATACCCCCTTACCCTTAATCTCTAACCTATACTCCCTCCCCTCTATTACCCTAATAATTACCCCTCTTTCTACCCTTAGCTCCTATTAGTAATATTCGGTTATAATACCTCTCTATACTCGCCTCCCCCTATAATTATTATATTCTATTGTTAAAAGAGTATATTATAATCCCTCTCCTTATTTTATATAAGGAGATATAAGGGAAGAAGTATTATTAAATACTCTTAATAAAAGCCCTCCTTAGGATAATTTTCTACTATTTAGATAGCTCTATTCTTAATTATAAGATAGGATAATCTTATATAATCTATTATAATAGTTATTATCTCTATTATAATAGCCGTTAAATCTATTATATAGAGATCTTTAATTTAGAAATTAGGAGCGCTATAGAAGAGATAAAATAGCTTATAATTAATACCTCTAACCTCTAAACCTTAACCCCTATTTTCTATTTCTATATCGATATTATAATTATTATCTATAGAATTATAAGCCGAACTCTATATAATTCTTAAAAGGACTTTCTTAACTTCTAAGAAAGTATTAGTATACTTATTTTGAGCAATAGATTTACCCTAGACCTATATACCCTCTGCTCTTTTATAAGGTTTCTGCTCCGATACCTGCTTCTAGGAGCTTATATAATCCGAAATTCGGATTACCTAAAGGCTATAATTATATCGTACCTAGGGTATATCAGTATCTAGAGTAATAAGGATACTAATTAATGAATTAAAGCCTTAATAGAAGGGAACTACCTCGATTAACTTAATCGGGTAATTACTATAGCTATTATACTCAAAGGGGTATGAATAGTTTCTTAAGCTAAAAGTATCATGACCCACGGTCAAGGTACTAGGGGGCATACAAGAAGAAAGGAAACCAACACGCGGCATAGCATATGAGATATGACGGGACCCACTAGGGTCACGTGATAAAGGATCAGTCAGTAGGACTGGATATATTGGATCAGGAATATATCCAATATATCCATCCCTAGATATATTGGATCAGGAACATATCCAATATAGCTATCGATGAAGAGCTAGATATATAAATAAGATATTCCCTTTATAGTAGATAGCATCAGTTAGCTCTTCAGCGATCAATCTAAGTATCATTTTCATATGATAGGAGTAATCTCCTCTTGATCACAAAGATAGCATATTATATAAGTACCTTGAACCTCCTTCTGATATAAACCCCGTATATAGCCCAAGTACCCTTTAAGTCACCTATATTATATTCATTATATTTTGATCGCTCTTATTCAAGAAGGTTCGATATACGACCCTTATATAATATCTCAGTACTTCATGAGCTCAAGTCCCTAACTAACGCCTATGAATTTAGATAATTCATTCGAGGTAGATATTGAAGAATCTAGATAGGAATTCTACTATACTCAAAATATCTACGAAGTCCTTAGTAACGAGGAGGATTCAGATATTAGTATAGCTTCTACTCAAAACGATAATATAGTTACTAATACTATCTTAGAAGACCTACCGATTACCGAACTACTAACGACTAATCCACCTACGGAGCCTAATGATAACGGCAACTACCGTTTCAAGGTCGATAAGCCACTATACTTCACTAGTCAATATAGAACCCTAATGGGATTCCTCACCCTTAGTCGTATATACCTTATCTACTTAGCTAAGGAATTCGATACTCAGGAAAAGAGAGTTCTAGTAATCGGTAGTAGACTCTAAGGATATATACTTACCTAGTTCGAACCTATCCTTCGGGACTATATCAATAACTATAATACCCTAGAAGAAAGAAAACCTAGGACTACTGAAATCTTCTATAAATACGCTAATTTCGAAACGGTACTCAAAGGAGCCTTCGGAGACCCTGATCTCGAATGAGATATAGAAAGAAAACTAAGTACCCTTAAGCAGACTAAATCTATTACGGACTACCTAGCGAGCTTCTAGTAAATCGCCTCCTACCTAGAATAGGAAGACGAGCCGCTCATAGTACGATTCTATAAAGGACTTAAGGACGATATCAAAGACGAGCTCAGTCTATAGGACCGTCCCGACTTCTTTATATAATACGCGTAAATGGTAATATGAATCGATAATCGACTATTTAAAAGGCGTTTGGAGAAGAAAGGAGACCGTAGTAACTTAGGATATTCCAATAGGAATAGGAGTAATTAGGGCTAGAAGAGAAGTTATAAGCCTATATCCTACGGGACGTATATAGGACTAATAGAGCTTAGAGTAGCCTAGAAAGAAACCCGTAAGTATTTCAATTACGGAAAACTAGGATATCTAGTATGAGAATACTATAGCGCTAAGAAGGCCTAGTAGCTAGTACCCTTAGGTAAGAAAGCTAATATCGTAGTACGAACTATCGGAATAGCTAGATATATCGCTACCTATGAAGAAATCGACTAAGCTATAGTAGAAGGCTACCTCGAGCTAAGGCCTAGGGAAGAAACCCTAATTATTACCCTTACTACCTCTGAGACCGGAGATATAGTAGAGGACGATTTATAAGAGCTAACCGATAGCTAGTACGACGACGACTAGGAGGAAAAGGCCTCTATAAGCTATATACTAGACCTGGGAAGTTAGGTAATCCTTAGATAATAGATCAACGAAGCTATCGCTTAACCCCTTATAGTATATATACCCGATCCTACCTATTACCTCGGATTAGCTATATATATACTTCCTTATAACGGCTCGGAATACTAGTTCGTAGTCTATAGAATTCCCTAGTATAGGTTTATGGAAGTTAATAGATACGAGATCCTATACCTAGTAGAATGTATATATCTATCCCTAGGGTACGAATAATATAGATAAAATATTACCTGGATCTCCTATATATTCGATGAATATAAGATTTACTTCTAGGAGAAAGTTTATAATAGATTCTTTCCACGAAGATACTAGAACTAGGAGATAGACTAATATTACTCTCCTAACTATTTTAGACTATAGTTCTATAAGGACGAAGAACTCAGCTTAGACCAATATACTATATTTACTTACGACCTCGATAGCTATCTATAGCAATGCTTTACTAGCTACGGAATACTATGCGAATATCCCTCGAATCAATACTATATCTATAAGCAAGAGAAGGTTGCTGCTTAGTACCGATAGGTACGGAAGGACTCACGAGAAGTAGAACGAAAGCAACGTAAAAGAGTATAATATAGGACCTATTTCAACCTAGAGATATAGAATACCTTTATATATGTAATGAACACAACGTGGGTGACTTAAAGGGTACTTGGGCTATATACTAGGTTTATATTAGAAGGAGGTTCAAGGTGCTTTATACAATGTGCTGTCTTTATGATCAAGAGGAGATTACTCCTATTATATGAGAATGATACTTAGATTGATCGCTGAAGAGCTAACTGATGCTATCTACTATGAAGGGAGTATCCTATTATATATCTAGCTCTTCAGCCTAGGATCTATTGGATCTATGAAGATCTAGAAGATCCTGAGTATTGGATCTATTGGATCTATATAGATCTAGAAGATCCAATATATACTAACTATTCCTATCACGTGACCTTAGTGGGTCCCGTTATATCTCATATACTATGCCGTATATTGGTTTCCTTTCTTCTTACGTGCCCCCTAGTACCTTGACCGTGGGTTATGATATTACCCTCCTCCTCTTATAATCTTCGTCCCGAAGATCCAGTTTATTCTATAAGTACCCCTTATCATTCCTGATTGTCTCATGCCTTCCTAATCCGTTATATCGTCCAAAGTCAAAAGTTCGCGTATTGCTAAATCTTCTTCAAGCACTAAGAAGACCTAAGAAAAGCGCGAGCTACTTGCTATTATCCTTGCTTATGGTATCGAGATGCCTTCCTATTCCGCCTACGAGTCACGGGGAATCGAATCCTGTATAGCCTCGTTAAAAGACTCATCGAGGTATGCCGAATGCATTAAGCTAGGCCTTTCCCGTTACGATGTATTGGGGCCTACTCCTACCGAGATACGAAATATCGCTAAATAGAAGTAGCGTCTAGAGGACGAGATCGAGGAGATGTAATTGAAGCTTGCGCGCCTGATTACTCAGAAACGGGAGTGGTCAAAGAAGATGAAACGGGCTATCCGTCGTAGTCTGGATAGTATAGAGGAATTGGATCGTATAGAAGCCGAGGAGGCGTCCCGTGCTATTACTCTAGTTGCTAGTAAGGAGCCTTATCCTAATCAGGGTATAGTGGATCTTGGTTCGTCGAATGATATAATTGACTGGGGTAGTGTGGATATATCTGGAATTGACTTGGGGCTGGAGTTAGGTGTGTGGTCGCTGCGGACTAGTGCGTGATGGGTGTTCTTACTTATACTATCGGATCTTGAGCTTGGCATTTCCGAGGTTATCTTCTAGTTCCTATGAGTTTTCTTCGTTACTATATCCTTTCTATTTGATCAAGTATTCTATAGTGCTACTATGTTATCGTGAGTCGAGGATTATTTCGACTTCGTATTCTTGTTCGTTATAATCTAGCTTAACGTTTTTATCTAATCTTACGTTGGCTAGTGCTGGTTCGAGAAGTGAAATATGAAAAACGGGGTATATCCTCATTCCTGGAGGTAAATCGAGTTTATATATAACGTCGGAGAGTTTTTCTATAATCTGGAATGCTCTGAGTTTCTTAAAGTTAAGTTTTTCACTAGGTCGTTTTATCGAGATGTTTTTGCATAGTAAATATACCTTATCTCCCCTCTTAAAGGTTAGTCCCTTCAACCTCTTGGGATTATAGTAGTTCTTCATTCGTTCGCGGATGAAACCGAGTTCCTACTGGATTTCGTTCTATAGGTAGTGGATTTCTTCGGTTCTTTTGCTTGCTTCGATATTATCCGTCCCTACTATAGGATATCAGTATATTTCTAGGTCTCGTATATAGAGAGCCTTGAAAGGTGATATTCCTATTATCGAGGTATCTATGCTATTATAGGCATACTGAGCTAGTAGTAGAAGTTCAACCCAATTATTCTATTTATAGTTGATATAGCTCCTTAAGTATTATTCGATGATTTAGTTGAGTCGTTCTATCTATCCGTCTATTTATAGGTGATAAGCCGTTGATATTTTCTACTTGATTCCGAGTCTCTATAGGAATGCTATCCAAAACTTGGAGGTGAATATCGTTCCTCTATCTATTACTAATTCTTCGGGTGCTCCTTACTGGCTTGCGATATTCCGTAAGAACGTATATATAAGTTCTTCTGCTATAGAGGACTCCTTATATGGTATAAAGTAGGCGTATTTTGAGAATCGATCTATAATGGTTAGAATACTATCGTATAGTACTTCTATCATTGGTTCCTTGGACTTGGGTAGTTTGACTATGAAGTCTAAGCTAACTGAGGTCTATGGTCTGCTTACTACGGGGAGTGGTCTTAGTTCTCCGTAGGGTTTATGCCGTGAGGTTTTGCTTTTATTATAGATATCGTAATTCTTGATAACCTAGGTTATATCTTATCGTATCCTAGGGAATTCGTAGTATCGTCTGACTCTTTTTATAGTTGCTATGATTCCTTGGTATCTATAGGCCGGTGCCTTATATATTTATTGAATGAGTTCTTTTCGCAATTCCGTAGGTATATAGAGCTTGCCTTATTATAGGAGAAGTCCGTCTTCTTCCTATAGTTGCTCTTTTTCTTCTTTGCTTATCCCTTATTGGGCTTACTGAAGTTTCTCTTTCCAATTATCGTTGAGTGCAAATTGGTAGGTTGCTGAAACTTATCGTGGTTCCTATATAATGTTTCTATCTGAATCCTATTTTAGGATATTCTGGGTTTCCAGAGGAATTTCCTACTGATAGTCTAGTCTTCTACTGAGCGTATCTGCTCTACCATTTTCCGATCCTTTTCGGTAGTAGATCTTGAAGTCGAACTAGGAGAGATATTCTACCCATCTGACCTATCGCTTGTTGAGTACCTTAGTAGTCGTGAAACCGACGAGGTTCTTATAATCTGAGTAGACTTTGATCTAGTGTTTTGCTCCGATTAGGTAGGATTCCCATTCCTTGAATGATTCGATAACTGCTATTAGTTCTTTATCGTGGATTTAGTAGTTGAGTTCTAGTCCATTGAATTTCCTTGATATATAGGCAACTAGGTATAGCTTGCCGTTTTCATCTCTTTGCCCGAGTTATCCGCCTATTGTATAGTCGGATGCATCGGTCTCCATTTCGAATGGTTTACTAGGGTCTGCTTCTTTGAGTACTGGTTCTGAGATAACGATTTCCTTGATTTTATCGAATGCTTCTTATATTTCCGTAGTCCAATCGAATGGTACATCTTTTCGTATTAGGTATATTAGGGGTATTACGTGTTTTCCGAAGTCCTTGATAAACTATCTATAGAAGTTTGCAAACCCGAGGAAGGCTCGTAC
>LKEB01000134.1:0-15643 GCA_003795295.1 Cytospora leucostoma
ATTTATAAATAAATAGAAAAATACTATAATCCTAAAATATTAAAGGGATTAACCTCTAAGAGAGGGGATAGAGTCTATTTACTATATAAAAATATCTCGATAAAACGACTTAATAAAGAACTTGATTTTAAAAACTTAGAGTATTCTAGATTATAGAAAAACTCTCTAATATTATTTATAAACTCGTTTAACCTCTAAGAATAAGGATATACCCTATTTTGATATTTCCCTTCTCGAATTAGTATTAGCTAATTTAAAAATAAATATAGATATTAAGCTAAATCATAACGAATAAGAATACGAAGTTAAGAGTATTCTCGATTTATAATAATTTAGTAATATTAAATTTAGCTATAGTATCCTACCTCCTCTAGCGATAATAAAGCTACTACCTGAATTATATAAAAGAAAGATAAGATACTACCTAAATTCCAATCCAGTATCCTAGATATCTCACCCTTTATCAACTAATCACTATAAACTTCACCGTACGTACTATATTACCTATAGTCAGTTACTATAGACCTTATATAAATATTCTAAACCTCTTCTCCTATTCAATCTCACTAAAATAATCCAATCAATCTATACGATACTTAGGACGAAGACCTTATAGATTTCATTATACCCGATATATAGGATATAGGCCCTCAATATATTCTATAATGTTCCCTACTATAACTATCTTAACTGATAATACTAGAGGCTAAGCAAACTAATAGTCTATTTCTTACCTAACTAGAGGACGATATTGATACTATTAGTTCTAACGACGAGCTCGGCCTCGTTGACCTACTCGACGAAACGTCCGGTAAATTTCGCCTCGCTATTAAATCCGTCTTCCTTACCTATCCTAAGTATACCCTTAATAAGGAACTCTTTATCGCTAGGGTCGAATTATTTAAGTTCGACTAATATTATACTATATAGGAAGACTATTAAGATAGTATACCCTATTATTATATCATTAGAAAATAATATACTAAGAAGAATATTAAGAACCCCTATTTCTTCGATATCTATCAGTTCTACCCTAATATCGGGAGGACCCGAAACCGATTAGTAGCTTAGAAGTACCTTTATAAGATAAAGGGATATTCCGTCTATATAGGTAGTAATATAACTTAGTTATAGGTATTAAGGAAGGAGGTAAAAAACGACTTCTAGAAAGAGGCTATTAGTATTAAAGACTATAAAAACTTTATTATATAGTTTAGGGAGGAAGCTCTAAGAGACCTAATCCTCTATTATTCTAATATTAAGGTATATACTAATAATAAATTCAAAATTGAAATTCCTAAGTATAAGATACTAGTCTTATTAGGTATCTAGGATCTACTAGAAGTAATCTTAGAGTAGATAGAAGAAAATCTCTATTAATATTAAGATTAATAAGCCCTTATAAATATCTTATTCGGGCTACCTTATATATAGGGGGAGCCCTATAAGTAGGGACCCTACTCCCCCTATACTCAGGGGACCTAGAGCACTAAGATATATAACCTAGATTAGTCGCTCGCTACTAGGTAGTATTCAATTACTAAACCGTTCGAGGGGACCGCCCCTTTGCTTTATAGAGGGGCCTCCCTTACTAACTATATAGGATAATAATAGCTCGATTAAAAATACTCTACCTATATAGCGATACCTATATATATGAAATAATATAGGCTTATAGCCTAGGGCCCTATTATTATATTAGTAGCTATTAGAATATAAGTTTATTAGAAGGGATAAAAAATATATTGTAATCGATAATATCCTATTTAATAATAAGGATATATTTAAATATTATAAGTAAATACTTAGGTATTAGAATAACTTCTCTATTACTAATAAATACCTAAAGAAGGTATCTATATTAGGGGTTACTATATATATACCTAGCTAACTAAGACCTATAGAATTACCTTAGGGTAGATATTAAGTAGTTAGAGGGAAATTATATTTTTATAGAAGTAGATAAACCCCTCTTCATAGTAACCTTAGGCCCTAATATACCCGACTCTAGGGTTAAGGTATTATCGTAATTACTCTACGATATAGAAGACGATATAGATTGTTAATAGAAATGAATTACTATCTCTAAGATAAAGTAGAAAATATCTCTCTAATCTCAAGTATAGGGATAATATCTATTAACCCTATTATACTAAACTAATAAATCCCGCCCTCCTATTTCGGCCTTCGGCCCGAGTCGATCTCTATCTTACTACTAGATTCGTTAGTCCTCTACCTAGATTACTTAGTAGAAAAAGAGGGTATATAAAAGAAAACAATAAAATATATATTCGTAGGCTTCTTATCTACCCTATATATATATAGATTACTATTCGGTTTCTTCAGATCAGTATCAATATAATATATTACCTATCTACTGAGATTAACCTAAATAGAAACTAGTCGAAACTAAAACTTATCTCCGATAATCAAATTTTATACCTAATCCAATAATATATTCGGGTATAATCGCTACTAGCTAGAAACTAGTTCGTATCGATATCTAATCCTATAATAAGAATATATATACTATATGAGCGATATATATATAGCTGAAACGTTATTTTCGCGCTATATAGGAAGAGTTTTTACCCCTTGCTATTAGTAATACTATATATCTCTATAGCTAGAAGTATAAACCCTGAATCGGGATCATTAGTATATATATTATAATATATAGGAGAGGTAGGGGTACTATATAACTATATAGTCTTATTCTTTTTCTTTTTATCGAGGCATTTAATAGTAGAGGTAAAGTAGGAGTATAATCAACTACTATGAAAATAATAGGTTGAACCGCTACGATATCCATAGACTATAATATCTAATACTATCGATAGTAGGTAGGACGACGACTATACCTAGTAATACGAATAGTTCTGTAATTATAATTAGGACGGAAACTAGATAACCGATATATTAGACGATAGTAAGTAGGTCGACGATAGGTTAGATATCGAAAGGATCAAAAACGTCTATACCGAGTATATATTGCAACTAATAGGAGATCAAACTCGGAATATATAGATAGGAAAATATACTAGGAACCTTCTAGTTACGAGGACGCGATATATATATATATATATATAGAGTAAATAAATAATACGATAATATAGCCTTATATACTATACCTCGGATACTAGGATATCCGAAAGGAAAAGTAGATATAGTATAATATATTATATAGGTCAGTACTAATATAGTAAATATAACCCAATTATATAGCCGAGATAAGACTAATAATATAGACCTTATATAGCTACCTAACCGACCTTATATATATACCTAACCGACTTACTATATCTAGATAAAGCGCTATATAAGGATACTAGGATACTATATACTATAGCTATAATATTATAGAGTATTTAATCAAATAGATAGGATATAGTAATAAAGAGAACTTATAGGAATTAGAAGATAACCTTAGAAATACTAAACTTAGAACCGATAATACTAATAAAACTAATTATTATATATTAATCTATAGTAATAATATATCTAACTCTACCCTAAGAATAATCCTAGCGATATCTATACTATCCTAATTAATTATATTACTCGGAAACTCAAGCTCTATTAACTCTTAGTTAGGATAATATTCCTTATTGATTGGAAGAGTAATTATATAAGAGGCCTCCTTAGCCTCTATATAGTCTAATTCTTCTATATTTTCTAAACTACGATAGATAGCCTATTTCATCTTTTCGGATTATATCTTCTTCTATTTATTTAGGTATAGTAGCTTTTCTTCTAATACTTCGATCTTATCCTCTAATCTTCGATATTCAGTCGAACTCTTTCGAACGTTAGATAGAACCGAACCTAATATATCGTAACGAGATATATCCTACTAGATATACTCGGTATAACGAGAAGAATCAGAAGGAGATACCTAATAAATAGTTAGACCCTAACCCTTATAATTAGAATAAAAAGGTATCTCTATATAATATATAGGAATAGAGGTAAATAGATCGTTTCGATCTTTTATCGGATTTAGCAGAATAGAAGTTTCAGAAATATATAAACCTTTGACTTTAGTTGATATAACGAATTAGGAAGGTAGGAGAATCGCTAAGAGAATAAAGAGAACTTATCAAGATTAGACTTTAATATTCAGGATAAAGATTATAAGAGAAAGGAGATAATATTATAACATAAGTTAAAGTACTAGAGGGTATATAGAACTTTAAGGGAAATATAACTAATATATAGTATAATAAATAGGAAAAGAGATATAAGACCTATAATTATAAGGTTATATGATAAGATCAGTTAAAAAGACTAACATATATATTAAAAAGGATATATTTGATATATTAACCTATAACGAGCTATATATATAATATAGATATTCCGTTAATAATAGATAGATATATATTAGCTTCTTAGCGATTAATCTAAATATTATTGCTATATAATAGGAGTAAGATCCTTTTAATTATAGAACCCGAATATCATATAAAGTACCTTAAACCTCCTTATAATATAAACTCAGTATATAGTTAACTACCCTCTTAGTTACCTATATCATCTTTATTATAGGATTATAGATTATAAGCTAGTTAATAATATTCTATATATAGATCTTATATTCTTCTTTACTATCTTATAAGATTAAGATATTATTTTAATAAATAATTATCTAAAGATTATAATAATTATTAACTATAATATATAAATAAACCTAATTAATATATTATCTAACTTAAAAGGCCTCTATGGTATTTTAGATATTGAATATAGATATAGAGTATAAATATTTATTTAGTGCTCTGTTTAATCTATATTAATCAAAATAAAACTTAAGAATACTATATATATATAAATAAGTAATTAAATACATATTTAATTAAAAAGAAAACGAGGGTTTATACTAGCTAGATAGGGATTCATACTAGTAAGTATATACTATATAGTAGATAAATTGAGCCTACTATTATATATACCCTCTCCTAATTAGCCTGAAATAATACTTAGTACTATACTAGCCCCTTATTAACCGGGCTAGCCTTATTAACTGCTTATAGGCTCTATAGGCGCGATAGCGCCTATAGTTACTCTTATAACTATATTAATTATAAAGGGTTCCTATTTAGAGGAGTATATATATTCTAAAGCTTAATTAATTTATATATCGCGAAAGAATAATATCAGCTATAGGCGCTAGTAGGTAATTAATAAGGCTAGCATATTTAATAAGAGGCTAGTATTATACTAAATCTTTTTAGGCTAATTATAAGATGGTATAGCGATTCGTCTAATATATAGTATATATATAGTATTAGTACGAATCCCGATATAGCTATATGAATCCTTATTCTTATTAATGATAGTAATGATATTTATTTATAATAGTTAATATATAACTATCAAGTATTATATTCCTTGAATATAAAAGGAATTCAAGCTCTTATAGAACTCTAACTAGAGTAGATATTATTATTAATTAACTTCTGAACCTTTAGCTTTAACTCCAATTATAGTTCAATTTAAAGAAAACCTCTTATTATTCTATATCTTTATTCAATTAGTTAATTGATTCCTATATATATATATATATATTACTTCCTATAGGGTAGCTATAAACGGGTAGAGTATAATTACCTTATAGCCTAATAAATCGAAATATAAAGGGAAGGGAGTAATCTTATTACTCTATATTGCTACCTACTTCTAACCTAATATTGTAGATACTAAATTCTTCGATTTATACCTAGAACTATAGCTATCTTAATTAGCCTAGGATATACTCTAATTCTCAGGCCTATTATCGTCCCTAAGGAATTTTCACTTATCTATAGTATAGAAAGTAACCTAATTAGTAGGGTTTCCTATACTAGTATAGTTTACCTATATTATTATATCGAAAGCGCTTATAGTAAACGATAAAGTTACTATACCCTATATATTCTATAAGGTACCTCTATAGGGTACTATATAATATACTGAGTTCCGCTAGAGACTTTATAATTACCTATAGGCCCTATATTTAATAGTTATCTAATATACTCGTATATTATTAATGATCGAAGTTATATCTTCTATTTATCTTAATCTCCTTTTTAACTTAAGGAACTATTCTTAATCCTTTAAGTATTATAATTATAGCGATTACCCGATTAACTTAATCAAGGTAATATCTTTTTATTAAGGCTCTAATTAATTAATCGGTATTCTTATTTTCTTAAACATTAATATACTTAGAGTACTATATAACTATAGCCTTCGGGTAACCTGAGTTTCGGGTTATATAAGATCTTAGAAGCAGGTACTGGAATAGGAGCCTTATAGATAAGTAGAGGGTATATAGGTCTAATATAAGCCTATCGCTTGAAGTAAATATACTAATACTTTCTTAGAAGATAAAAAACTCCTTCTATAAACTATATAGAGTTCAGCCTATAATTCTATAGATACTAATTATATTATCGATATAGAAAAAGTAAATTAATATTAAGGCTTAGATGTTAAAGGTATTAGATATAAGCTACTTTATATATTCTATAATACCCCGGATCTCTATATTAATAACCTCTATATAATAGATTTAATTATTATTATAATAGAGATAATATCTATTTTAATAGATTATATAAGATTATTCTATCATATAATTAAGGGTAGAGCTATCTAAATAATAGAAAACTATACTAGAGAGGGCTTCTATTAAGAGTATCTAATAATATTCTTTCGCTTATAGCTTTCTATATAATATAAAGGGAGCGATTATAATGAATTCTTTTAGGAGAAGAGGAGGATAATTATAAGGGGGAGTAAGGGTAGAGAGATACTAAAACCCAATTATTATTAATAAAAGAGAAGGGTAGGAAGAGGGATAACTATTAGGGTAATAAAAGGGAAGGGGTATAGAGTAGAGATAAACGGTAAGGGGGTAGGCTTAATTAAATATATAGAGCCGAATAATAACCTAGTATCGGTATAAGGAGATAAGAACCTTAATAAGGGGGGGTTTTAATCTCTATAAAGGATAGAGGTAAATATAATCTTCTAAATAGGAAGGATAACCCTTATTATAAGATATATTATTTTATTCAGGTCCTCTATATATTTAAGTTATTAGATTTAGATCTCGGAACCTATAGCTTAAGTATTCGGCTTCTTAATCCTATTTATATATACTTCTATAATATATATAATAATAGAAAGGGTATATACTCTAACTGCTTTATAGGTAATAAAAAGCGGAATCCTATATAAGACCTTATCAAGTCCTTAGAAGTAAATAATAACCCGATAGGCTTTAACCCTTTAAACGTTTATATATACTTAGAATAAGAGGCAGGTATTAAAGTATACCCTGAGTTAATAGATCAAGCGAGTATTAGGTTCGATATAGGGATCTCTAACCTGAACTTAATATAACTCTAGAGAGCTTATTTAATAGAAGTGAATTAATTCGAATTTATCCGATATAAAGGAGATAGCTTATTCATCTCTTTATTTAAGAGTATCTTAAAGATTATATAAGAGAGTATAGGCTATTAAAATAAGGTTATAACCTATCTATAGAAGAGCTATATTATTAATATATATAAATTAAAGCCCTAGGTTTCTATAAAGAAATAATAAAAAGAGATATAGTATATATAAGACTAGTAAGATTAAGGAACCTTATAAAGCCCTATATAATATAGAGTAAGATAAGGTCTAAATACCTTTGAACCGAATTAATATAATATAATAAGTAATAAATAATTTGATCTATTGTTTTATAGAGATAGGCTAGCCTTATTATAGAAAGTATATTATTAATTAATTCGAAAAGACTATATCGAAGGCCCTTTAGATATCTATAATAAGGAGGAAAGTACTTTAACCTCTTATAAAAGCTTATTTTATATTATAGGCGAGATAATATATAAGATCTATAAGTAAGTATTACGATAAAGTATTAAAGTATTATAGGTTAAGGAGCCCTTATAGAGTAGCTATAACCGATATCTATATAGCGATTGAGTATTCGAGCCCTTTATCTAGATAGGAGAGAAGAGCGATAAGCTAATAGGATTAAAAGGAAGAGTAATTCGCTTTATCTAACTTAAGGATTATTATAATCTCTGCTTAATAGAAGATATAGGGATAATAATTAAGGTAGAGATAGCCTATATCAAAGACTTATATATAATTACTAATAGCTACTTGAGCAAATTATAATATCTAGACTGAGATTCTATTTATATTTAGACTAGTATTTCTAGAACTGATATAATAAGCCCGGGCTTCCTTATATATAATATCTATTATCTATAGAAGTATCTATTAGATAAGAGGAAGGGCTAGAGCTTCGAGCAGGTTATTAATATCTTATTCTATATTGAATCGGTATAGAATTAAGGTCTATAAGTATTCTGCTTTATTAAGAGGGTAAGCGATTAGGTACTTATTATATATAAATAATAGGGAGTAGAAAGTATTGGTAGGCTTATACTAATAGGTAATATAGAAGACCTTAATATTCTTCTATATTAATAACCTATTAATCCTATAAAGTCTTTTTTATTTACTAAATAACGCTATAGAACTATCTCTATATAGCTAGGGTATCTTCTAATGTTATAGAGAGTATAATAGAGTAAGTAATATAATACTCCTCTATTTATTAATTAATTTAATTAATTAGAAGCTAGAATTAAGACCCCTATTATTATAAAGTAATCTTAGAATATAAACGTAAAGGAATAAGCGAGGGTCTTAAGGTCCTTATAGGTCTTAACTATTAAGGGGATATATAAGGCTATATTCTAAGCGAATTATATAAAGTCTAGGTACTTTTCTAAGTTAACATATAGATAGTATTAGGGATAAGGAGAGGTGAAGCTTATTAGAATATCGATTTATAAAGTAGAGTAATTGGATTCTATATATATATCTTCTGATACTTAATTATAAGTACTAGGTATATTAATAAAGATAAGGTCAATAATATTATTATAATTATGAATTAATATAAAGGGGTTTAATAAGAGGAGATTAGTTAAATCTACCTAATTAACTACTTAGTCTCTAGGATTAATATATAGGGGTAGCCTGGTTATTATAAATAATATATAGTATTGAAGTCTCTAATAATAATAGTCTAGAAGGGTACTTCTTAATATTCGATTTAAGAGCAGAGGGTACCTATATTTAAAGGGTAATAATAGAGATTAAGTATCGTAATATAGTATAATAAAATAAAATAATAGGCCTCTAATTGAAAGGGGTAGAGTTAATTTAGCGTATTATATAGTGATTTCCAGATATAAGTAAGGATAAGAAAGATATCCCTTTAATCTTTAAATAAAGTAAAAGTACTATAATATAGGTAGGGTTTTATAGAATAGTATTAATTATATAGTAGTACTTAGAGCTCTTAGATTAATATAATATTAATATCTAAATCATGAATAGGATTAAGTATAATATCCTAGATAGGGCTAGATCGCTTAATAATAGTCTAGAAGAATTTAAGCTCTATATAGGATTAGAATAGAATAGGGTATTATTAACTATAATTTAGTAGGGTTTATTTGGGTTAGAAGTATAGGGATAAAATATTAGATAAGCTCTATTATAATCGGGTTAGAGCTTCCTATATATAATCCGGGTTCTTAAATAAGAGGATAGGGTAGAGTAAATGATATAAGGGTTAAGAGTTATAGAATAGGGGAGGAATCATATATAAGGTTATCTATCTATACTTTAAGATACGCTACTCAGTACTCCTAAGAGCAGATCTAATATATACCCTATAATTACCTCTATATATAATAAATAATCTTTTTATCTTACCTTCTAAGATACATAGGGTAGTAAAGATAATAGGTAGAGTATAGGTTAAAATAATTAATATAATAGAGAGGGCTAGGATAGGGGGTAATATAGGATCTATTATTATAATTATTATAAAGGGTAATATAGGTATAGCTATATAGGTTATAAAATACGAGGTAGGTTATATATTAGGCTATCTAAGCTTTTCTCTCGATATATCGTATAGGGAGGTACCTTAATACTTAGAAGCTATTTTATATTAGAGCGAGAAAGGAGATTACCTACTCCTAATCCGGGATCGATAAATATCAATAATATAAAGGATAATAAGCGGTTAAGGTAGCGCTAATAACTATAATAACTTCTTAATAAGATAGAGCCGAGATATTATACTATCTCTCAATAATAGCCCTAATAGAGGATAGAATACCTAGAAGAATATATATATACTATTATACTATTACTTTTAAGCTAAGCCTAAATTTATCTAGAAAGAGTAAAGGGTAAGGAGCTAGTCTTAGGCTATAATATCTATAGATCGGATAATGAAACTAGAGCGAAGTTTCTATACTTTCTTAATTTCTATTAGTTATAATACAATAGCTTCTAATAATACGATTTTCGCCTCGGCTATTAACTAGTTATATTATTTATAGGCTTTAGGGATATAGAGGAAGAGTTAGTTATTAGGATAGGGAGCGGGTATAGAGTAAGGGGCTTAGCCTGCTTTTATCGGGTTAGGGTATAAGGTTCCTACTTAATTTAATAAGGAAGCTTATACTAATACTATTATATTGATTGATTGATTAATACATTTACATCTATCTATATATTTATATAGTACCTCCTATAGGGTATCTATAGACGGGTAGAGTATTCTAGACTACCTTTTCGTATGATAAAAGAACTAATAAAGGAAAGGAATAGTCATATTACTCTATATCAGTATCCGTATCTAACCTAGTATTATAGATACCGAATTCTTCGACTAGTACCTAGAACTAAGGCTACCCTGATCGGCCTAGGATATACTCTAGTTCTCGGGCCTATCATTATCCCTATAGAATTATTATATATCTATAATATAGAAAGTAACCTAGTTAATAGGGTTCCCTATAGTAGTATAGCTAGCCTATACTATCGTATCAAAACCGCCTATAGTAAACGACGAAGTTACTATAATTAGTATATTCTACTAGGTACCTTTATAGGGTACTATAGGATATACTGAGTTCTACTAGGGGCTTTATTATTACCCGAAGGCCCTATCTTTAATAGCTAATTAGTATACTCGTATACTACTAATGATCGAAGTTATATTTTCCGATCTACTTAACCTCCTTTTTAGCCTAGGAAACCGTACTAGGATATTCGGGTACTATAGCCGATAAGGTTACCTAGTCTAGTTATCCGGGATAATTACCTTCTACCGATACCTTAGCTAATTAGTTAATATCCTTATTACCTTAGATATTAATATAACCCGGATACTATATAACGGTAGCTATTATATAACCCGAATCTCGGGTTATATAAATACCTAGGGGGGGGTAGTATAGCGATATACCTATAAACGAGCGAAGCATATATAGATCTAGGGTAAGCCTATCTCCTAAGGTTAGAGTAGTAATACTATCCCGAAAGTAAAGGAATTCCTTCTAAGAGCTATATAGGGTCTAGCCTATAGTATTATAGATAACCGCTATATTATCGATATAAAAGAAGATAGCTAGTACTAGGGCAGGTAGCTCGGAGATATAGGATATAAGCTAGTAAGCGCCTTCTATAGCGCTATAGATTTCTATATTAAAAACCTTAGTATAGGTAATCTAGCCCCTATCGTAGTAGAGGTACCGATTATCCTAGTAGATAATATAGGCCTATCTAATCCCTTAGTCTATCGTAGAGCTATCCGAGTAATAGAAAACTATCCTAGGGAGGGCTTCCGATAGGAGTATCTAATAATACTCCTTTACTTATCCCTTATTATATAGTATAAGGGGGGGGATTACTATATACTCTTTTAGGAGGAGGGCCGATCGATTATAAGGGGGGGCTAATATAGAGAAGCGCTAGAGCCGGGTAATTATAGGTAGGGGCTAGGGTTAGGATAAAAGGTAGCCTCCGGGTCGGTATATAGGGGGGGGTATAGGCTAGAGCCGAAGGGTAAAGGGGTAGGCTAGGTCTAATATATAGAGCTAGATCGTAGCCTAGTATCGAAGTAGGGATAGTAGTATAACTATTAGGGGGAGCCTACTTTCCCTATAAAGGATAGGGGTTAGGATAGTCTTCTATATAGGAAGGATAGCCCTTATAGCGAGGTAGATAGCCTTATCGAGGTCCTCTATATAGCTAAGCTATTAGGTAGAAACCTCGGTATTTATAGCCCTAGTACTTAGCTTTATAGCTCTATCTACCTATACCTCTATAGTATAGGAAGCGATAGATAGAATATAGGCCCTCGTTTCTTTATAAGTAGCGAGAGGAGGGGTCTTATATAGGACCTTATTAAGCCCTCGGAGGTAGGTAGCTACCTAGTATACCTTAGCTCCCTATACCCGGGTATATACCCGGAAAGAGAACCGGGTATTAAAATATACCCTAAGCTATTAGACTAGGCGAGTACTTAGCTCGATATAGAGATCCCTAGTATAGACCTAGTAAGAGCCTAGGATATTAGTCTAATAGAAGTAGATTAGTTCGAACTTATTAGGTATAAATATAATAGCCTATTCTATTCCCTAGTCTAGGGTATCCTATAGGTTATATAAAAGGGTATAGGCTATTAAGGTAGGGTTATAGCCTACTTATAGGAGGGCTATATTATCGGTATAGGCGAATTATAGAGCGGAATCTCTATAAAGGAGGAGTAGGGAAAGGTATAGTATATAGAGTACTGATAAGGCTAGGGATCCCTATAGAACCCTATATAATAGGGGGTAGGATAGGGTCTAAGTACCTTCGAATCGGATTATTATAGTTCGTTCTATAATAAAGGATCGGACCTATCGGACTAGAGAGGAGGGCTATCCTTATTGAAGAAGGTAGGTAATTAATCGATTTAGGAGTATTATATCAAAGGCCCCTTAGATATCTATAGTAAAGAGCGATATAGTTTACCTACTTATAAAGGCCTACTCTATATTATAGGTAAGGTATAAGGTAAGGTCTATAGCCGAATATTAGGGTAGGGCCCTAAAGTACTAGGGATTTAGGAGCCTCTATTAGATTACTAGGGCTAATATCCGAGTAGCGACTTGCTATTCGAGTCCCTTACCTAGATAGGAGAGGAGGGTAATAGAGTAGTATAACCTAAAGGAAGAGTAGTTAGCCTTTCCTAATTTTAGGATTATTATAATCTCTACCTAGTAGAAGATCCTAGAATAATATCTATAGTAGAGGTATCCTATATAGAGTATCTATATATGATTACTAATAACTACCTAGGTAAGCTATAGTATCGAAACGGAGATCCTATCTATTCTTAGGGTAGTATTACTAGAGCCTATATAATATACCTAGGCTTCTTTATAGATAACCTCCTCTACCTATAGGAGGGTCCTAGCTAAGATAGAGCCCTCTAGGGGGTTACTAATATCTTAATTAGTAGTAAAGTAGTATAGGATAGAGGTCTAGAGGTATTCTACTTTATCTAGGGGGTAGATAATTAGTCGGCTATTATATATAAATAATAGGGAGTGAAAGGTATTAGTAGCCTAGTACTAGCGAGTAATATAGAAGATTTCAGTATCCTTTTCTACTTTAATAATCTATTAATCCTAGAATACTTTCTTAGCTTATCGGATAGTCCCTTAGAACTATTACCTTATTGAAAGGGTATCCTCTAAGGAGGTAGAGAGTATAGTAATATATATATCCTAGTAGTCTTTAGTCTATTAGCTAGCTAGTCTTCTAGAAGCCGGGATAGGTACCCTAGTTACTACGAGGTAGTCTTAGAGTATTATAGTAAGGGAGCTAGTAAGTACTTCTAGGTTAGTATATATATTAGTAGCGAGGGGGATTTATAGGGCTACCTACTAAGTAAGGTACCTGAAATCTATTTATTTTTCGGTATCTACTCGGAGATAGTATTAGAGCTAGGGGGGGGGAGGGCTTAAAGGCATATTAGTCTATAGGGTAGAGTAATTAGACCCTATATATATAGTATCTAGTACTTAGGTATAAGCGCCTAGGATATTAGTAAAGATAAGGTCGATAGTATTTCTATAATTATATATTAGTATAAAGGGGTTAAATAGGGTAAGGCTAGCTAAGTCTATCTAGCTAGTTATCTAGTTCCTAGGCCTAGAATAGGGCGGATATCCTAGCTATTACGATTAATAGATAGTATTAAAGTCCCTAGTAATAATAGTCTAAGGGGGTATATCCTAATACTCGATCTAGGAAACGAGAGTATCGGTACCCGATAATCGCTAATAAAGATTAATAATTATAATCTAGTAGAGGATAATAAAGTAATAGGCCTTATTCTAGAAGGGCCGGAGCTAATATAGCGAGTTATAGGGGGATTTCCGGATATAGGTTAGGATAAGGGGGGTATCCTTCTAATCCTTAAGTAGGGTAAAGGTATCGTATAAGGGGTAAGTCTTTATAAGGTAGCGCTAATCGTATAGGAGTACCTAGGGTTCCTAGATTAATACTATATCGGTATTAGAATTAAAGGCGAGATTAAGGGTAGTATCCTAGATAGGGCTAGAGTATCTTATATTAACTTAGAAGATCTTAAATCCCCTATTATTCTATCGTATTGAATCGAATTAGGGTAGGCTATAATTTATTCGGGTTAGTCTAAATATATATATTAGGGATAGGGTCTAAAATGAACTCTATTACGATCGGGTTAGGGCTACCCTCTAGTATCCCGGTTTCCCGAAGGGGGGGTTAGGGTAGGGTAGCTAGTAGTTAAGCCTAGGGTTATATAGTAGGGGGCTTAGGGGTAGAGGATAGTAGGGTAGGGGAGGAACTATGCTCTAGGTCCCCTTACCTAGCCTCCGGGTAGGCTACCTAGTACTCCTAGGATCTAAGCTAGTAGATAGCCTAAAGTTACTTTTATATATAGTAGATAACCTTCTTATCTTACCTTTAAGGGTATATAGGGTATTTAAGGTAGTCTACTAGGTATAAGCTATAGTAATTAGTATACTAAGGAGGGTTCTAGTAGAGGGTAGTATATATTTTGCTACTATAGTTACTATAATAGGGGCTATAGGTATAGCTCCGAGGATTATAGAAATCGAGGTAGGTTATATACTATATGATCTATACCTTCCTTTCGATATATCGTATTAGGAAGGAGCTTAGTACTCGGAAGCTACTTTTAACTAGGGCGAGGAATAAGACGACCTAATCTTAGTTAGGGGTAGAGGGGTATTAGTATTATAAGAGGTAATAGGATACTAATAGGTGTAATGAATACAATATAGGTAACGTAAAGGGTACTTGGGCTATATACTGGGTTTATATTAGAAGGAGGTTCAAGGTGCTTTATGCAATGCGCTATCTTTATGATCAAGAGGAGATTACTCCTATTATATGAGAATGATACTTAGATTGATCGCTGAAGAGCTAACTGATGCTATCTACTATAAAGGGAATATCCTATTATATATCCGGCTCTTCATCGATAGCTATATTGGATATATTCCTAATCCAATATATCTAGGGATAGATATATTGGATATATTCCTGATCTAATATATCCAGGGATAGATATATTGGATATATTCCTGATCCAATATATCCAGTCCTACTGACTGATCCTATTACATAACCTTAGTGGGTCCCGTTATATCTCATATGCTATACCGTATATTGGTTTCCTTTCTTCTTATATGCCCCCTAG
>LKEB01000136.1:0-14529 GCA_003795295.1 Cytospora leucostoma
ACATAAACCCAGTACACAGCCCAAGTACCCTTTACGTCACCCACGTTGTGTTCATTACATAAATAAAGAACCCTTTATATAAGCTATACTATATCGCCTTAGACCTATTAAAGGCTAAACTCACTATCTTTATAGATAGTTTATTCGCTAATAATCGCGACCTTAGTAATTAGATCGGCTTCATAATCGCGATTATAGAAGAGATAATAGAAAGCGATAATAACGGTATATAGTATAGAATACAAGGAAATATTATCTATTAGTCATCGATGAAGTATAAGAGGGTTATACGAAGCATTCTAGCTTCTGAGATCTATAGAATAGTAAATAGCTTCGACCTCGGTATAGTAATCGCTATGACTTTACGAATAGTTATAACTCAATTAGGACTACCTACGATTCCATTAGTTATTTATACCGATTCCTATTTACTCTATAAATACCTTATCAAGTTGGGTATAACGAAAGAGAAGTAGTTAATAATAGATATTATATCCCTTCGCTAATTATACGAATACCGAGAGATTCACGAAATTAGGTAGATAAACGGCTCTAATAATTCAACCGATACTATAACGAAGGTATCGCTAAATCGGGCTTTAGAATGCCTAGTTGATAGTAACGAGTTAATGGTTAAGGTAGAGGGTTTCGTAGAACGAGATTGATAGGGACTATAACGGTTATAGTAGTAGTATTGAGGCTATTTATAACGAGGAAATCGTCGATGAAATCGTCGACGAAAGCGACGAGGAAATAGCGACGAATTCGACGAAATAAATATCGATGAAATCGTCGACGAAATCGTCGACGAAGGAAGGGCCTATTCGAAGCGCGAAGGAACGTAGTTATTCACTATAATAGAAGACTACTAGTATTAAATAGTAGCGAGTTTTGGCTACCTGATATAGTAGGCAGTATAGGATTCACTGCCCTAGGTGAACGGGTAGAATCACCTACCTACCTATACCTTCCCTCTATATAAACTATAGATAGTTCTTTCCTTCCTTCCTTCGGTAGATATAATCTAAATGAAAACGACTGTTTCTCACTACGTTACGTAACGTTGCCCTACTAATAGTCTGAACAATTGCTTGACTAATATAGCAAATAATCAGTGCAACAACGGATTACTGAGACGATACACATTGTAGTAGGAAGTTGAAGCAAGTAAGTACCAGGTAGTATAGCTATAAAGCACCGAGTAGAATTCGCTGAATATCTATCTATTTACTATCAACGTAATAAAATCAAATATAAATGCCTGTCTATTTCAGCGTGACCAGCTCCTCCGCGCTGGTCGGGTGGATAGCAACAACACTATCAAAGTCCTTCTTCGTGGCGCCCATCTTGATGGCCACGCCGAAGCCCTGCAGCATCTCGCCGCTGCCCAGGCCCAGGATGTGCAGGCCCACCACCTTCTCCTCGGGCCCGGCGACGATGAGCTTGTACTTCGTGGGCGCCTTGTCCTTGGGGTCGTGCAGGGCGTAGTACATGGCCGTGAAGCTCGTGTTGTAGACCTTGATGTTGTCCTTGCCGTACTTCTCGGCCGCCTGCGGCTCCGTCAGGCCGATGGACCCGACCTCCGGGTGCGCGAACACCACCGACGGGATGTTGCTGTAGTCCAGCTTCAGCGTGCTGTACTCGGGGCCGCCGAACAGCCTGTGCGCCAGCTTCCGGCCCGCCGCGATGGCCACGGGCGTCAGCTCCACCTGGCCCGTGACGTCGCCCAGCGCGTATATGTTGTCCACCGACGTGTTCTGGTACTCGTCCACCACGATGTAGTTCTTGTCGTCCAGCTTGACGCCCGCCTCCTCCAGGCCGATGCCCTTGGTCGCCGGCGTCCGGCCGATGGCCCAGATCAGGTGGTCGACGTCGCCCAGCACGCCCTCGCCGTCCCGGTCCTTGTAGTGCAGCGAGAGCTTCCCGCCCGCGTCCTTCTCCACCTTGGACGGCGAGGACCGCTTGTGCACGTGCACGCCCAGCCGCTCGTACTCGGCCGTCACGGCCTCCTGGACCACCGGGTCGAAGGTGCGCAGGAAGGTGTCGTTGCGGATGAACAGGTGCGTCTCGACGCCCAGGGCGTTGAACATGCCGGCGAACTCGACCGCGATGTAGCCCGCGCCCACGAGCGCGACCTTCTTGGGCAGCGCGTCGATGTCGAAGAAGCCGTCGCTGTTGGTGCCTAGCTCGGCGCCGGGGACGTCGGGGGCTATCGTGGGGTCGCCGCCGACGGCGATGAGGATCTTCTTGGCGCGCACCGTCTCCTTGGAGCCGTCGTCGAGGGTGACCTCGACCTCGTTGCGCGAGACCAGGCGCGCCCAGCCGTGCAGGTACTCGACCTTGTCGTTCTTGAGGTTGCGCTCGTAGATGCCGTTCAGGCGCTCGATGTAGGCGTCGCGCTTCTTCTTGAACGAGGGCCAGTCGAAGGGCTTGGTTTGCTCGACCGAGAAGCCGTAGGCCTTGGCGTCGTGGATCTGCTCCGCCAGCATGGCGGCGTTGAAGGTGACCTTCTTGGGCACGCACCCGACGTTGACGCAGGTGCCGCCCAGCCTCTTGCTCTCGACGATCAGGGCCTTGGTCCCGAACTTGGAGCTCGCCATGCGGGCGGAGGCGAGGCCGCCGCTGCCGCCGCCGATGACGAGGTAGTCGGTCTCCCTGGTAATGGGCGCCATGATTGAAGCCGAGGAGGTGAAGTGCCTTGATAAGCCAGCTAATCTGTTGGAAGCCGTTTTCGAAGAAGCTCGTGTGAGGTTTGCAAAGGCTAGCATGAGGTGCTTTTTATTGTATATAGCACACCCGGAGTGGGAAGGGGAAGAGAAATAGGTGGGCGAGGGGATGGCGGGGGAGGGGTTGATATGTCTTCTGGACTATCGTAGCAGTGCACCGCGGTAAGTTGTAAAAGGCAGATTAGTCGACAAGGGTTTTGGTTTGTAATAGAGCCGATGGTGCAAGCAGCTGCAGCTAATTCGTTTAGTAGTCCCTTTTCTGGATGACGACAGAAGACTATAAATATTGTATCATATCAGTAAGCAGGAAAACAGATCTAAGCCGGGAGGGACAAAAGTCTAAAATCGAAGTATTGCGCCAACCGGCGGCGACCGGTTCTCCGCCCGACCTCGGCATCCCAGGCCCCCCAGCCCTTTCGGCGCCGGTCTCAGGGCCCACAACGGTCTTCTAATCCGCGACGAGTTTAGGGTTGCCGAGGGCATGTCTCAACGTCCCGCAGTGTCGTCCTCTGTCACAGGGATTCTCGTGCGCGATCCGGCGCGCTTCCCATTGGGGTTCCAGCGCGTCTGTGGATCGCGACGTGCAGAAATCTGGAGATCCCCGGGAATAACCTCGCATTGCATCCTAATTGGGAAACTCAGCGTTTATATTTTTGGACTTGTATGTAAATCCATGAATTGATCAACATTCAGAGACCACTGACCAACTCAATATGCAATTTCCAGGGGCCAATGATTCCGGTGTCGCGGTTGCGCAGACCAGGGCAATTAGGGGGAAACCAAGATTGAGGAGGCTGCGCGTGGTCTACCGTTACTTTTGAAGAATGAACAGCTCCTTGAAGCTGAAACAGCTCCAACAGATTGCCCGCCTGTTAGGAAAGACCAGGTCAGGCACGAAGTCTGTTATCTCAGAGCGCATCGTGGAGACCCTGGACAGCTCCAAGCCCCTCGCCCCTGGAACGAGAATCCTGAGCATCGATCTGGGCATTCGAAACCTCGCGTACAGCCTGTTAGAGGTGCCAGGAGTCAACCATAAGCCACCAAGTGCCAAGGCTAAGAAAGGGCTGAAGCAAAACCCTCCAGCAGCATTTTTCAGTACCGCAACACCTATCTTACACGCCTGGGACCGCCTGGCGCTCATACCCAAGACACCACCGCCGGCCAAGCCCAAGAAAGGGAAACCCACCAAGGCAAAAAAGTCCAAGGGCGGAGTAGACCCAGATGGTCAAGATGAGACACCAGCAAAGCCCCCGGCAGAAGCAGACGAGGCATTGACCACCCCGGTCATCGTGGAGGATTTCTCGCCAGCGCGCCTCTCCTCCGTCGCCGTCGACCTGATCCTCAACAAACTCCTGCCCCTCAAGCCAGACATCATCACGCTGGAGCAGCAGCGATTCCGGTCCAAGGGCGGCTCGGGCGTGTACGAGTGGACGCTGCGGGTGAACAGCCTCGAGTCGATGCTGTACGCCTGCTTCACGACGCTGCAGAGGCTGGGGCAGTGGCCCGGCGGCCGCGTCGAGGGCGTCGTGGCGCGGAACGTGCTGGAGTTTATGGTGCTGCAGGAGAAGGTTGCCGGCGTGGAGGTGGAGGAGATCTGGGGCAAGGACGCGGAGAACAAGAAGGTCAAGAAGGGGATCGTGGCGAGGATGCTGGGTGAGGACGAGGGGGTGGAGGTGGCGGCGGAGGCGGGACCCGTTGCTAGGGAGTATATGGACGTGTGGGAGGGGAAAGTGAGGGGCAAACAGAAGTCTGAGAGTATGAAGAAGTTGGATGATCTGGCGGATTGCCTATTGCAGGGTATCGCCTTCATACGGTGGCAGGAGAACAAGAGGAAGCTCGTCGTGGGCGGCGTCGAGGCACTCGAGGATCAGATGGTGGATGAGAAATGGTGAATGCACGATTTTATTCATCGCAATTCCCTCAAGCATAGCAACCAAGCAACCAAGCAGGAAACACCAGGGTGTCATAGGAGACTTGCCCAGTCAGTGTTCATGTCAGTAATCATCTTGATAATTGTCGTAAGCGCCCTCCTGTGCCTGGGTGCTGACCCATTCCTCGCTTGCCAGGCCTCTCGCCCACCTCCTCCTGAGGTCCTGGGGATCCTTATGCCAATCACAAGCATAGTCGCAGGCAGGAACCTCCGCCTCCCCGAAGTACCTGCATATCGCAGCATGGCGGCACCCTTCGGTACTCTCACAATACCCGGCCAGTGTTTTCAGACTGCCCAGTCTTGCTTGACGGTTCGCCCCATCCGAGACCTCCCTCACGATCATGTTACACATCCGATCACGATCTTCACGGCTATAATACAGGAAACAATAACTCGCGTTGCCGTCTCTCCCTGCGCGGCCGGCCTCCTGATAGTAGCCCTCGAAGCTCTTGGGCATCCGCCAGTGCACCACAAAACGCACGTTTTCTTTGTCGATGCCCATGCCGAAAGCCGTGGTTGCCACGATGACATCGTAACCCTCATGATTATTGATCCACCGGGCTAGGGTATCTTCCTTCGTCTGGGCGAGTAATTTCGCGTGGAAGGGCCGCGCGCCGATGCCCTCCTGCCGGAGTGCGGCCGCAATCATCTCGCACTCGTCGCGTGAGTTGGTATAGATGATTCCGGGCACATTCTTCACCCGCTCGCCCCTAGCGTCAAGCTCAAGCTTCCTCTCGTCCAGTTCACGTCTGGCGTACACGCCCTGTATCCATGTCACAAAATCATCAAAGCGGTCGTCCGCCTCATCACTCGTAAATCGAATCTCTATGTGCAAATTTGGCCGATACGCCGTCATGCTGAAGGTCTTGAGCCGCGCCGGGCTCTTCAGGAGGCCCAAGGTCGACAACACGTCGTTTCGCACCTGATCGTTGGCAGTTGCTGTAAGGCACATGATAGGGACATCCGGGAATGTGTCGCGGAAGAATGACAGCCTCTTGAAGTCCTTACGGAAGTCATGGCCCCACTCCGAGATACAATGCGCCTCGTCAACCGCGATCCGTGCCAGCTCGCGCTGCTCGTGGACAAGCCTCAACTTGCGCCTGAAGTGCTCGCCCGAGCACAGCTCTGGGGTGACGTACAGCAACCGCGTGCGCGGGTGGCCAGAGGCGAGATCCCGGTAGATGTGGTCCTTTTCGGCCTGGGGCGTGTTGCTATTCAGCGTCCTAGCGTCCACATTGGCAAGCCGCAAGGCTTCGATCTGGTTCATCATCAGGCTCAGCAGTGGTGATATGACAATGGTGATGCCATGGTCTATCACGGCGGGTAGCTGGAAGCATAGACTCTTGCCGAAGGAGGTGGCGGCTTGGACGAAGACATCTTTGCCGTCGAGGGCCGCCTCGATTATTTCCTTCTGGTGGGGTCTATCGCGAGGGTTAGTTGACCAGGCCAAAGATGATGGGATATTGACTGTTGGGGTACCTGAAATGCTCCTTGCCGAACTGCCGCCTCAGGGTGAACTCAGGGTCGGCGCACGAGTTTGACCTCTTCAATGTAGCCATCTCGGGAGTCGGTAATCAAGGCCTCGGCCTGCGGAGCCTCGCCCCTGTGGCTCCCTTCCCAGACCACTGCGACGTTACGGTGCCCTCCAGAAGTCTGTCAAGTCACTCCACCCATGTTTCGGTGCAAGCCGCATTCACACTCTGCGTCGAGAGGTGTGCCAGATACTCCGGGCCAAAGAAGGGCACGTGCGCGAGGTAGGGGGGCGGATCTCGAGTATACACAAGTATCAAATCAGGGGCAGTGGCGATGTCCAACACGACGTCTCGGACCAGGCAGGCGGATCCAAAAAGCATGCGATTGCGATACCTTCGTCATGGTGTTTTCCGAACCAAATTTCGGGCCGTGTCGCGTGGTAAAGGACGTTGTGGGTTTGGTAGCAAGGGTCCCCTGAAGACGCACCAGGTATAGTAGGCTATAGAATTGTTCTAGCGGCATTCCGTGCATGGTCCAGGCGGACGAGACCCACTGACCAATTGAACCACTGTGGTTTCCATTGCCAGAAGCCAATGCTCGTCATCCACAATACCTACCCGCCTTTTGGGTGTAAGAGAAACCTGGGCAGTCTGGTAGCACATCAGCATGCCATGGTAGCGAGCACGTGGCAAGTTTGCAAGGCCTGGTCTTTTGCAGACCGAGGAAGTCCTACCATCTCTGAGGCTGGTATAAAGGCCATACTAGACCCGCGCACATGGGACAGGACCAGCTAGGTGTGATCGCTGGACTTGAAGCCCTTCGAGATATCAAGATCTCTTCACCATTGTACCAGACGGGCGCCCAAATGGAGTTTCGGTTTGATTAACACAGAGAAAGGAGACTCTTACGGCTCAAAGAAGTTTGATGTCCTCGGCACGGGAGATGGGACGGAATCCAAGGCTGACAAGCAGGTGGCAGGGCGACGAATCAACCGAGCAGCTACACAAAGCCCAGTCCGCCATACGGCAATGGGTGCAGTGTAATGTACCCAATGAGTAACAGACCTCGAATTCCTTGGTGATGTGGACATCCCGGTGATCGATGGACGGCCTTGCCGGCTCACTTCCCCGCCAGCAAGTCTTCGAAAGCTCGGACATGGCCGGCGAGATGATAGGATTGTTGTGGACACCGCCATCTGTTTTGGTGTACACATGTTCCAAGGTTGCGAATATACCGGGAGATCAATACCCAGGCGCTGACGGCCGCGAATGGTAGGGTCAGAACCGTTGTGAAGGGTTCAATTGGAGGGAAAGTAGCGCTAGATACGGTATGGATATATCCTCTGGTCTGAAGTCCTGCAGTTTTCCATCGTTCGTTTGGTTATGGTGAGATCCGGCGAGATCCCTCGGTCTCGACTATGACCAATCCCGTTGGTGGATTGGACAGGGGAATGACTTCAGCACTGACATCAGCCAGATCCTGTTCCTGTACCTTGCAGCCATAGACACAGGATGATGTAAGGGTAAGTGTTACGCTGATAACGGGGAAGAGATGGTATGATATCAAGACCCGTCTGTTGTCTTAGAACACTTGAATATTTTCCCCATCGAGCCAGCTACTGTTGTAGAATCTCAAGGCACCGCCCGAGTACTCGGGGATGGAGACTCGAGGGCCTAGGGGGTTTAGGGGATCTAAAGGCCCTGTCGGCTACTGTCTGTGCCCCATGTGTCAGGGTGTTAGGTTGTTCTAAGGCCTGCCCAGGTGGGCTGGACCTGCGCTGGTAATGGCCCAAGCGTCGTTAGCACTCGCTAAAGCACGTAGCGTCGCTCCCACCTTTGGCACCCGACGCTCTTTCTGCACATGCACAATTGAACCCATTGAACCCCTTTCCATCCACATCGAGGCAACATTAGAGCACATGATACATGTGCTCGATACATGTGCTCGACTACACCCAAACTCGTGAACAAAGGAACATTTTGCATCTTGCATCTGACTTCGGTATCTCGCCCTCTTCCGTTCTTTTCTGGACACGGGCCACAACACCACTACCTTCGCCCTTCGCCATCAGCCTGACTACCATCTTACTCGTTGCAAGGCACTGAGGGCCTACAAGGCGCGGCTGTTACGCTGCCCAACGGCCTTACGAAGTGTAGTCGATCCGACAGTCCCAATCCTGTCCGTATACCTCGTTCCTGACCCGACAGCCTTTCGATTCACCTGGGCAATCTACAGGAAGGCCTTTACTACCAACGACTTCACTACCGACGAAGAAGCCTCCTCCGCACTTCGTCATCACGAGCTGGACTCCCACCTAGTGCCCTATACGACCACCGCGTGCTGTGCCCTGCTTTGCTTTCGGCATCATGACATCGCCTGCCTCGCTTTTGCAACCCAAACAATTGGTCTAAATCCACCGCTCGCTTGAACGATTCGCCGTACCATAGTACCGGCCTCTATCGTGAAGCGGTCCTCAAGCGCGGCTATTGATTGGACGCACGGGGCTTTTTCTACCACGACCTTCGCCGGTTTCCGACTCAATACCGAGCAAGAGCTGGATTGATGATTGCGACCAACATGGAGAGACCTTCAGGTCCGATGCCGGCACAGACAGGGCTCCCGGGCAGCCCAGCCCATGCGCGGCGAGCTGTCGTTGCTCCCGGCGTCAACATCCCTCCTCCGCCCCCAATCCCAAAGACTGTCCGGAAAGTGCCTTCGAACTCTGGCCTCACGGCCTCGGCACCAATCACGGCGAATCAAGTTGTCGTCCTGGCCAAGGAGGCCATGAAGAAGGCTCTCGAGGAAAATGAAAGCCAGGCCGGCGAGGCCAGTGTTGTCAGCAGCGAGCTCAAGGCTGGCGTGACGGTCAATCTGAGCCACAAAAACATACAGAAGCTCCCAGACGAGGTAGTAGACATCATAAAAGATCAGTTAGAGAGGTATGTCATATGCTGTCGCAGGTGCAAGAGGGATGGTACAAATAATGCGGCTGACCTTGGAAACTTGCTTTTGTTTTAGGCTTGCCCTTTCTCACAACAAAATATCCTCATTCCCCGCTCGATTCTCCGAATGCACGTTGCTTCGATACTTGAACGTCCGTAGCAATAGAATCAGCGAGTTTCCGCTACCGGTAAACAACCCTTCTTGGCATTGCTTGGTCTATTATGTTATATTGATGAAGGTTCTTGTCTGACTTGCTCTCAGCTATGTGACCTGAAATCACTTGAGATTCTTGACCTCGGTCGAAATCAACTCAAGGTGCTCCCGCCGGATATTGCGAAGCTCTCCTCGTTGAAGGTTCTCGCAGTTCAAAAGAACTTCATCAAGGAGCTGCCCCTCTGTCTAGCTGACATGGGCTCGCTGCAAATGATAAAGCTTGATGGGAACCCAATCATCTTTCCACCGAGAGAAGTGCTGCAAGCGCAGGCCAGCAGTCCACCAAACGAAGGATTTCTGAAGGAGACGGAAGTGAAGGAGTTGACAGTTACAGCTGCCATAAAGAAGTTCTTGAGGCAGCACGCGCAACAGGACCGTATGGAAGCAGAAGCTGCTGCAGCCGCTGCCGAGGACTCATCTGAAGGTGTTGAGACCCCGCGTGTGCCTCCGATCAAACGCGTCGCAGGCGGGCGATTTCCTATCAAAGTCAACGGGACCGATGTGCCCGACCTCCGTTCGCCAAACCTTGCAGCACGACCACCACCCATACCCACGCGATCACATTACCGCGGCCTCTCACAACAAGGCGCAGCGATACGTCGACCTGGTGTCATGCCTTTGACCATTGGAAACGTCAACGAACGCCTCCGCAGCAATTCCGAAACGCTACTCCAACCTCGTAGTCAGTATCCCGTCGAGCGCCAGCGGCGCATGGCATCTGTATCCAAGCGGGCCCAGGAGCTGGGCACTTTAGACGAGACACAGGCAAACAACCTCTTCAGTCACTATCGCGGTCTCAGTCACGGTTCAGCCATGCAAGGTGCCAACGGTAACGGTACAGCTGTCAAGAGCCCCGCCAGCCCCGCAGAACCGTTTCTTCAACGCCCGATCTATGTGCGACGGCTTTCGGTCTTGCCTGAGCGCAAGCGCGAGTCTAAGTACATCGATCCTGTTCTTGAAGCAGCAAAAGGAATACTATACTCGGTCTTTCAGATTCATCCCATGATCCAAATGTTGATGCACCTCGCCGGCGATGGTACTTCAAGGCGATCCAGCCTCGAAATCGTTTTGTACAACACAAATGTCCACGTCGAGGAACTCGAGCAAGAGATACAGAGACACGAAGCAGCCATCGAGACGGAAGAATCCGGGCCTAAGGAGAACGAGAGCGTGCAGAGGGCTTGCGTAACTCTGGTCAACGCATATGCGCACGTTTGCTCGCTCCTGGCAACGAACGTCGACTTATTCATCGAGAATGGAGACCCGCGGTACATTCGCACGCTACTTATGCTCCTCTATAACAGCATCATGGAATTGCGCGTCACTGTTTCCAACCCAAGCCCTGATGCTGGTTTCAGGAGGGCTGCCAATAGGGCTGCAATGGGTGATACAATCCGACCCCAACCTCATTCTCGGGAGAGCTCAGTTACGCCCACTGCTGACCGACCAGGCCATGGTTTCCGATCTCGCAGTGGAAACTTTGTTCACAACCCAAGCAACCTCAGAGTTGCTACCGATGTGCCACTCAACCCGGTTCCTGCTCCCTATGTCAACGGGGCGGGACGTGCTGCGGGGGTCACCTCTACGCCACGCTCTGGAGAGTCTTGGACATCCACCAGTAGCAGAGGTATGCATGGAGACTTCACCGAAGAGGATCGCATCTTCGAGAAGATCTTCCTCTCCCTCCAAGGGTCAACCAACTGGGTCATGCGGACTCTGCCGTCTCTCAACAGCCAATTCGGCGCATGTCTAGATAACGCCATGGCCCATGGCGCACCAAAACTCGTACAATACTGGAGGGTTCTCATTGGCAAGTGCAACACGGCTATACAGAATACGGAAATACTAAAGAAACGCTTGTCACTCATCAAGCTAAAGGAGCCAGGCGTAAGGACCCACAGCGCCTTCTGGGCCCTCTGCAACAACTTCATAGATGCTTGGGCCGAATTGGGAAAGATGATCAAGGACATCTCGACCAGTGTGCCAGAAGTGCAGTTGCCACATGACACTCGACAGCGCCTTCGGCCAATACAGCACAGCGTCCAGGAGACTTGTGCCTTGATCCGGGCGTCCCCTTGGGCGGAATCCCTCCGCGGACACGGCTACTCGAACTCGTCGTCCAGTTCTTTCAGCGGCTCGGTCTCGCACAGCCAGGCTCCTCCATCCCGCGCTCAGTCCCCACTTCCAACGACTCCTCAGTCCGCAGTCTTGGGCTCGGCCATGCAGACTACCGTCTCGACTCCACAGAGCGCGTCGTTCGCGAATGCTTTCAATGGTGGCGTCTTCGAGAGGGCTGACGCCTTGATTTCCCTGGGTGGACGGTCCATGGGATCTCGTGCCGGCACCATCTCGAGTACGTCCGGGCACTCGAGTCTCAGCTCCATCAATAGCACCACGTCATCCAACGACGACCTTATGACGCCTGGCCCCATGACGCCGAGCTTGATGACACCAAGTCCCATGACCCACGCTGCTCCATACGGTGCAGCATACGGCGCGGCATATGGCGCGTCGTACGGCGCACCACTCCCAATTCGATTGAACCACGATCGCAAGGCTGTCATTTGAAGCATACGGGAATAACACAACAAAAGAACGCATAAGTTTGAAATAGCATAGAGGGCTTCTGGAGTGCATAACAGGCATCATGGGTGACGGACAGGGCGTTTATTGGATTTTTCGGCCCATGGAATGGCGAAGTTTGGAAGGTCAAATCATTCACAAACTGTTCCAACAATGTCATAATATGTTTAGGAGGATACCCCCAAGAGCCATCTCCGCCACGGGCCCTCCCGTGTCCGGACTGTCCCGGACTACTTACTAAGTAGGCATCTTTGGAGGTAGTCTTGTGATGCATCATCGAAGACGGCACCGTAGGAAAGAGTCCTGGAAAAGCCTTGCATTTGGCCATGTTGGATTTAGGTCGGTCTGTACATATTTCGACCAGAGCACATCAATTTGGGCGGCTTGCACCACAATACAATGTAAAAGAAGATATATATTTTACTGCTCTTCGACAGCGCGTACGATAGATTGACAGAGAGCTACCAGTGGAACTCAAACAACATCATCACTTGCCTAATATACCCCGTTGCATTATGCTTGCGTGATCTAATGACATTTGATCTAGATAGCATAGCCTGATTGATCGAGAAAGTCGTACCGTACGCGAGACGTCGCGCTCTGTCTTGGCTTCAAGGGTACTACCCCGAATCTAATCCGCCGAGAACCATGCTACAGAAGTCTTTTACGCGATTGGTGTATGTACTACAAGTAAATATATGTCTGTCATAATTCTGGGCGTTTGGAGTGGTACAAACACAATCTTGACCGGTGTCTTGTTCATCACTTGTATCCAATTTCTGCTACTATCTAACTTACGCTTCCGAAACAGGTAAAGCCCGAAGAAGGTGAAGCCGAGGGCTGTCATGCGCGGCATCACGTGCAGCGCTAAGATTCTGCCTACGCATACCGCCTTCTCACCGCCCACAGCCCGTAGCCCCATCTGCACTTGATTTTTACAATTTGCACTTTCTCGCCAGACCTCACACCCTACGACGAGCCGACGACCAAACATCTCAACAAAGATTGCACTGGTGATTCCATAACTCATCAGGTACGTACGAACGAACGAGAGATCAAACCTCAAGTGTCATTCGCATATTCCAAACAAACGGGTCGACTGCAGCGGTTTTGTGGAGAAGAGATCTTCTGCCAGCCAAACTGCCTTTGCCTGTCCCTGCTTCCTCTGGGAATACCTTCGCTGACTTTTCGGATACCATCAGAAACCGCAATCATGGGTATTTCAAGAGACTCTCGCCACAAGCGCTCCGCCTCCGGTGCCAAGCGTGCCTTCTACAGTGCGTCCACTCCGAAATATCATACATGAAAAACGAAAGCCCGTATCGCTTTCGGAGCTCTGTTTTGTCCTTCTGTCTCTCCTCCACCGGGGAGAGAAGGAAGGGCAGGATAACCTCCGGGACATACGTTCTGACCTTCGTCAACAGGGAAGAAGCGCGCTTTCGAGCTTGGTCGCCAGCCGGCGCAGACCCGTATCGGCGCCAAGCGCATCCACACCGTCCGCACCCGTGGCGGCAACCACAAGTACCGTGCCCTCCGTCTCGACTCCGGTAACTTCGCCTGGGCCTCCGAGGGTATCACCCGCAAGACCCGTGTCATCGTCGTCGCCTACCACCCCTCCAACAACGAGCTGGTTCGCACCAACACCCTGACCAAGTCCGCCGTCGTCCAGATCGACGCCGCCCCCTTCCGTCAGTGGTACGAGGCCCACTACGGCCAGCCCATCGGCCGCAGGCGCCAGCAGAAGCAGGGCAAGGAGGAGGAGCCCGTCAAGAAGAGCAAGTCCGTCGAGAAGAAGCAGGCCACCCGCTTCGCCGCCCACGAGAAGGTCGACTCCGCTCTTGAGAAGCAGTTCGAGGCCGGTCGTCTCTACGCCGTCATCTCCTCCCGCCCCGGCCAGTCTGGCCGCTCCGACGGATACATCCTTGAGGGTGAGGAGCTCGCTTTCTACCAGCGCAAGCTCCACAAGTAGATGTTGGTTGTGAGGTGATCCGCCGCCTGTGGCGGTGTGTCAAGACAGGATGGAATGATAGTCTAGCGAGAGGGGATAGGACCCCTCACCAGACAAAAATCGGACTCGGTGTTCTACGGATCGGCTGCCTTTCATGATATGGTGGCCTTAGCTATGTTTGAGCTAATGAGATGCCCATTTGGTCGTTTTTTCTTTCAGGTTCATCGCATTGGGACAGGGAAAAGGGAACAATCAAAACAAAAGGAAGAACTGCCTCATGCGCAATGAACATCCGGTCCCATCCTGCAGTTCTCCCCCTCGCCCGTTCTACGTGATATGCTAGTCTTGGCGCTGTATCTGGGCCAAGAGGTGACTGGCTGCCACGTGTGAGGTCAACTGCTAGGTCTGGCAGAAGCTTCAATAGTCTCAACAGGCCTCTCACACCAAAGCAGTCAATTGCTTTCGGGAGGGGACTGAATAGCAAGTGAAGAGCATAGATCACAATGTGCACCGGCCCCGGTTAGAAAAAAAAATTCGAAATAAAAGACAAGGAAAAAAACCCCCAAGAAAAACGCTAGTAAATCAATCCAACGTTGCCAGTCGGACCCTCCGACGACCCCTCCCTTCTTCCACAATCCACATACTATCTTACCCACAATTCTGACCTTTCGAGGCCAGCCGTGTGGGCAGCAAAATATTGTCAGCGGGATCTT
>LKEB01000137.1:0-18174 GCA_003795295.1 Cytospora leucostoma
AAATAGTTTAATAATTAAATACTACCTAATAGCGAGTAACTAATCTAAGTTATATATCTTAGCGCTCTAGGTCCTCTAAGTATAGGGGGAGTAGGGTTCCTACTTATAGGGCTCCCCTTATATATAAGATAGCCCGAGTAAGATATTTATAAGGGCTTATTAACTTTAATATTAATAGAGATTTTATTCTATCTACTCTAAGATTACTTCTAGTAGATCCTAGATACCTAATAAGATTAGTATCTTATACTTAGGAATTTCAATTTTAAATTCATTATCGGTATATACCTTAATATTAGAATAGTAGAGGATCAGTTCTCTCAGAGCCTCCTCCCTAAACTATATAATAAAGTTTTTATAGTCTTTAATACTAATAGCCTCTTTCTAGAAGTCGTCTTTTACCTCCTTCCTTAATACCTATAGCTAAGGTATATTATTACCTATATGAACGGAACGTCCCTTTATCTTATAGAGGTACTTCTAAGCTACTAGTCGGTTTCGGGTCCTCCCGATATTAGGGTAGAACTTATAGATATCGAAGAAGCAAGGGTTCTTAATATTCTTCTTAATATACTACTCTCTAATAATATGATAATAGGGCGTACCGTCTTTATAGTCTTCCTATATAGCGTAGTATTAGTCGAACTTGAATGATTCGACCCTAGTAACGAAGAGTTCCTTATCGAGGGTATACTTAGGATAGGTAAGGAAGATAGATTTAGTAGTGAGGCGAAATTTACCGGACGTTTCGTCGAGTAGGTCGATAAGGCCGAGCTCGTTATTAGAACTAATAGTATTAATATCATCCTCTAATTAGGTGAGAAATAGACTATTAATTTATTTAGCCTCTAGTATTATTAGCTGAGATAGTTATAGTAGGGAAAATTATAGAATATATTAAGGGCCTATATCCTATATATTGAGTATAATGAAATCTACGAGGTCTTCGTCCTAAGTATCGTATAGATTGATTGGGTTATTCTAGTAAGATGGAATAGGAGAGGAGGTTTGGAATATTTATATGAGGTCTATAGTGACTGACTATAGGTAATATAGTAAGTGCGGGGAAGTTTATAGTGATTGGTTGATGAAGGGTGAGATATCTAGGATACTAGATTGGAATTTAGGCGGTATCCTATCTCTCTTTTATATAATTCAGGTAGTAGCTTTATTATCGCTAGAGAAGGTAGGATACTACGGCTAAATTTAATATTACTATATAATACTTAATTAAATGAAAAGAATATAGAAATAAAGAGAGCTTATAAGAATTAGAAGGTAACCTTAGAGATATTAAATTTAAGATCTAATAATTCTACTAAATCTATTTATAAAATATTAACCTATTGTATTAATATACTTAAATCTATTCCTAAGTCAATCCTAGAAATATCTAAATTTCTTAATGAATTATATTACTCAGTAAATTAAGATCTACTATTCTAGGATTAGGATAAGGCTCCTTATTTATAACTACTACTCCTTATTAATAACCTCTGACTTATCTAAGCTTTTATACTTATAACGAATTATCTCGGATATATAAGTATCTAATACCTGGTTTTATCAGCGAAGATAGAGAATACAAGCTTATATCTCCTCCTTAATAATCTTAATAGCTTAAACGGCCTCCTATACTCAAAGAACCTCGCGATAAATATAATTAATCTTAATAGTATTCCGATTATTATAATAGTATAAATACTTTCAGCAGATATACTCGTTATTATAAGCCGAATCGTTATTCCTAATATAAAGCGTATTATATTACTTATAGGTAAGATATTCCATAGGTATCCAATCTCTTTAAGTCGTAATTAAGATAGCTAAAGCGATATTTATCTAAGCTTCTTAATTAGAAGATTCGGAATATTACTTATTGATTCTAGATAATATAATAGATTAAAAATAGTATAAGTATATATAAGAAGTAGAAAAAGGAGGAATATATATAATACTGAATCTAAGATCTTTAGGGCAAAGATTATAAGAGGAGGGATTGATTGATTGATCCATTAACGTCTAGTCTGCATATATATATAGTACCTCCTATAGGGCGTCTATAGACGGGTAGAGTAGTAACTACCTTATCGCTGATAAATGAAAAATAAAAGAAAGGAGCGGTCTTATTGCTCTATATCGCTATCCTCTACCTCTAACCTAGCATTATAGACCCTAAATTCCTCAATAATAGCCTTAAACTCCTCCTACCCTAATTGCCCTAGGATGCGTTCGAGTTCGTAGCTATATCGCTTCCGCTTTTACGGGAATAATACCCTACGGTATCGTAGGAAGTATCCGGGCTAGTAGGGTTTCCTATATCGGTATAGCTAGCCTATATTCGTATAGCGAAATCGCCGATAGTATATATCGAAGTTACCATAGCCTATATATTCTATAAGGTACCTTTAGAGGATACCTCGTAGTAGGTATAGTTCTATAGGGGGCTTCGTTATCGCCTATAGGCCCTACCTTTGATAGCTGATTAATATGCTTATATACTACTAACGATCGAAGTCGTATTTCCTATTAGTTCTCACCTCCTATCGGGCCTAGGAAAGTATACTAGGGCCTTCGGGTATAGTAGCTATAAGGGCGAGGCGATCCGGTTAACTAAGGTAGTCCCCTTTTACTAATGCTTTAGCTAACTAATCGGTATCCTCGTTCCTAGGAACCCCGATATATCTAGGGTACTATATAACTATAGTTCGCATATATATTATATATCGAGCCGGAATTAGTAATATATTGAATAGGATTAGTATAAAAGGGAATAGGGTATAGGGATCGGGTATAAGTCCTCATCTATCTATAAGGGTATTAATACTCTCGGAGAAACTAATGAACTACTATTACGAGCTATATAGCATTTTACCCGTAATACTGAAGATCACTATAGTATTATCGATATAGAAGTAGAACTCCGTTCCTTAGACTATATCCTGATTCTCTGCTAGCTAGCGCGCCCCTTTAGCTACGCCCTATATCTCCGTATCGAATACCTCTACCTAGGAGAGCTATCTACTATCGTACCGGAGCCTATACCTATCCTAATAGATAATATAAGCTTAGCTAGTCCCTTAATCTAGTACTAACCTATCCGAGTAATAGAAGACTACCCCGGGGAGCGAATTAGAAATCATCTAATAATATCGTATTTTCGCCTATTCCTTACTATATAGTACGAATAATAGTACTATTATATATTCCTTCGGAAGTAGTTCGAGCCGTTTATAAGGGAGGGCTAAGGCTAATAGCTATTCTAGCTATATTAAGGCTAGTAGGGGCTAGGAGCGGGATATAGGTTATCCTCCTACCTATATAGGCTATAGGGCCCTTACCTTTAGCTAGAGTATAAGTAAGTACGCCTAGTCGAGGGTATAGAGCTAGAGTACTACCCTTCATCGGAGTAGGGAAAGGAGGACTTCTACTAGGAGTAGCCTACTTTCCTAGTATAGGACGGGGATCGGAACTATCTATTAGATAGGGAGGATAGTATGAGCTACTAGGCGGATCGCTTTATTTAGGTCCTCTATATATCCTTATTAGTATATAGAGACCTCCGAGCCGGCTACCCTTATATTCGGTTTTATTAGGGTATCTATTTAGACTTCTATAGTAAAAGTAGTAACTAAGAGGATATAGGCCCGGGTAGCCTTATAGGTAACTAGCGAGGGGGTACTATAAATAACTCGATTCAGACTATAGAGGTATAAGGCTATATAGTATACCTTTATACTCTAGGTCTTCGTATATACCCGAAATATAAGCTTAGAGTCGAAGTATATACCTAGTTACTATACTAGTATAGGGCTAGGGTCGATATAGAGCTTATCGGCCTATATATAGTATAGTCCTAATATTCCGGTATACTAAAAGTAGAGGAGCTCGAACTTATCCGGTATAAAGGCGATAGTATTATCCTGACCCTAATTAAGGGTATCCTATAGGTTATATAATAGTATATATACTATTATAGTAGGGTTCCGCCCTATATAGAGTAGGGCTATATTATCGGTATATATAAATCATAGCTCTAGGTCCCCCTAGAGTAATAATAGCGAGAGGTATAGTATATAGAGGACTAGAGAGGCTAGGGATCCCTATAGTACCCTATATACTAGTAGGTATACCTCTATAATAATGCCTTTAAAGTATACTACTATTATTCGATTAGTTATAAAAGTCTAGATCTACTGGACTAGTATTTCCGGTTAGCCTTATACGCGAAGTCTATAGATAAGCTAGTATAGAAGTACTATATCGAAGGCGCTCTAGATATCTATTATAAGGAGAGATATAGTTTAGCTGCCTACTAGCGCCTACTCAATATTATAGGTAAGGTAGGCCATTAGGTCTATAGCCGATTAATAGGGTAGTACCCCGAAGTACTATAGGTTGAGTAATCCCTATTAGATCGCAATAGTAGATATCTATACTACTATAAGCCGTTCTAGGCCCTTCCCTAGATAGGAAAGTAGTATAATAGGTCGATAGGAGTAGAAAGTCGAGTAATCCGGCTTCCCTAGTTTCGGGATCATTATAATTTCCACCTACTAGAAGATATATAGGTAGTATCTAAGGCGAAGGTAACCCTTATAGAGTCCCTATACCTATATACCGATCCCTACTTATACTAGTTATAGTATAGAAATAGGGATACTATCTATATCTAGGGTAGTATTACTAGAGCCTATATAATAGGCCTTAGCTTCTTCTAGCGAAACCTATAAGTCCTAGGGTAGGGAATATATAGCCTCGGGGATAGGAATCTATAGGTTAGGGATATCTTAATCGATCGAGAATCGATATAGGATCGATATATATAGGTACTTAGCCTTCTCTAGGGGATAAATAATAGGGTAGGAGTCATAAATAAACGGTAGCGAGTAGAAGGAGTCCGTTACCTTATACTATTTAGTAATATAGAAGATATCCCTATCTCCCTCTACTTCTATAATCTATTTTTCCTAGAAGGCCTATTTCGTATAGCGAGTAACGGCCTTGAAGTTTCGCTTATTAGCGGGCTAGTCCTCCTCTGAGGTAGCGACTATTACTATATATACCTCCTTATACGTCTCGTCCTACTAGTTAGCTAGTTGGCCTAATATAGGGATCGGGATTCCTATAGCTACTAGGTAGTTCTATAATAGTATAAGGATAGTATAAGCGAGGGTCTTAAGGTCTTCTATAGTATCTATATCTTATAGGAGGTATAGGGCCTATTATTTCGCGAGGTATATGAAATCGACCTATTTCTCCGGGTCAACCTAGAGGCAGTACTTTAGTCTTACTAGGGTCTCGCCTATTAGAATATTAGTCTAGAGGGTATAGTGATCCGACCTAGTATATATAGCTTCTAAAACCTAGGTATATATCCTAGGGATATTAGAGAAGATTAGGTTAATAGTATTACCTTAGTTATAGGTAGGAGTAAAGGGATTAGCTAGGGTAAGATCCTAATTTTCCGCCTATCTAGTAACTTATTTACTGGGTCCGGTATATAGGGGGTATCCGGGTTACTAAGACTAATAGATAGTATTGAAATCGCTAGCGATAATAGCCTAGGGGGGAGGGGCCTAGCCTTTAAGCTAGGAAAGGAGAGTATCCGTACCTAATAAGCGATAGTAAATATTAATAAAAGTAATATAATAGAGAACTATTATATAGTAAGCTTCCGACTAAAAAGGTCGGAGCTAGTATAGGGTATTCTAAGGGGACTTCCTAATATAGGTTAGGACGAGTAGGGTATCCTATTAGTCTTTAAGTAGGGTAAACGTATTATACCTAGGGTACGTTTTCATTAGTCGCCGGGTCCCTCGAAGGAGGACTTAAGGTTCCTATAGAAGGATAATATCTATATTAGAGTCGAATACGAGATTGAGTACTATATCCTAGACTAGGCTAGAGCGATATATATTTGCTTAGAAGACTCTAAGGTTCCTATATATATATATATTTAGGTATAGGAAGGTCTATTATCTATTAATAGTATCTATATATATATTAGGAGTATCAGAAATCTATTCCGCTATTAGTAGGTCGGGGCTACTAGCTAGGGCTATAGGAAGGGCCGGGCCGGGTAGTAGGGTAGAGGGTATAGGATCCGAGGCCTATATATCGAGGCTATAGCTATATAACTAGTCATATATATCGTATATACTAGTATCTACTCCTATAATAGGATATACTATTCGGTAATCCTATACCCCTAACTACCGAATAATATAGATTTATTTCTATATAGAATATATAATACGTTTATCCTATCGCTATAGTCGAGCTAGGTATTTAATATACCCTACTAGATATAGGCCGAGATAGTTAGAATATTATAGTAATACGATATATAGGGTATTATAGCCCTTCTTACTATAGTTATTATAATAAGCGGTTCGTATATAGTTATAGGGGTCGTAAAAGTCCTAGTATATTATATATTATATGATCTGAACCTTATATTCGATACGTTTAGTAGGGAGAGAGCTTAAGGCCCGGAAGCCTATCTTGATTAGCTCGAGGAACGAGATAACTTACTCTTAGTTAGGGGTCGTCGCGCTCTAATAATAAGAGGGGTAATAAGCGACTAGAGGAGCCCCTATTATAGCAGTAACTTCCTATACTAAAAGGGTAGTAAGGTTATAATAGCCTCTTACGATCGTATATACTATAGAGGGGACCCCTAATAGGATAAAGGTCTACTACTAGGTAGCTACTTCGAGTCAGAGGCTATAATTATCTAGAAATAGCTATAGCGAGAGAAGTCGGTCGCGAATCACGTGATCTACCGGCCTAATCGCGAAGCTAGAGCGAACTTTCTAGACTTCCTTGATTTCGTATAGTTAGAGCCTAGTAGCTTCGAGTAAAGTAGCCTTTACCTTAATAACTAGCTAGTTATACTATTCGTGCCCCTTAGAGATATATAGGAATAGGTAGTCATTAGCTTATAGGGTTAGAGGAGCTATCTATTAACGTATCCTTAGTTTCGGTTTCGCCTTAGGGGTCGTATACGAGTTATTATCCTATTGAGGAAGGCCTACTATAGCTATAGTATATAAAGTAGGTTTAAGATATAGCTCTATAGGCCGGGGTAGGAGCGGGTATAGGGGTTATATAGTAAGTAGTATACGAGGTAGTACGATAGGTATAGGGCGACCCTTATATTATAGGGTAGAGGTAGGGCTTACTAGGGGGGAGGGTTCCGTAATTAATCGTTCGTTTAATAGGCTAGGCGCGGGCTAGGTAATCGCTAATAATATATCAAGGACTCCGCGCTATATACGTTACGCTTACCCTACCTATATAGTAGTATTAGCGAGGAAAGGGGCGAGCGCTTTATTAAGGGTAGCCGAGGTAGTATCTAGGATAGATCGCCTAGTATATTGCTCGTCGTCCTAGCGCCTGAGTTCGAGAGTAATCGTATCTGCGAGCGTTATAGATATCTTGGGTAAGGAGAAGGGAACTAATTGGACCTAGTTATAGCATGCCCGAACTATATAGGGGGTGATATCTATAGTTAAGGAGTAACGGGAGATAGGAATAGTAATAAGCCGTTTAGGGTGAGTCGGGGTTAATACGTGATCTACTATCTTATTAATGAGGGGAGGGTAGAGGGGGAAGGGGGGGAGAGCATAAATATATAAGTGAGGTTATAGGGATCTAGGCTATAGTATATCGCTTCGCTCTTAACGATACCGTCCTAGGAGGTGAACCTAGGGGGTAGAAAGAGAAAAGGAAGAAGGATATATAAGAGGAGGGAGATAATATTATAACCTACTATTCAGATATTACCCCTAGGGGTATATAAATAGTTATAAGGAAATAATTAATATATAGTATAACATAAGAAAAAAGGGATATAGGAACTATTAGGTTATATAATATAGCTAAGTTAGTAGGATATAAGTAGGAGCTAGGCTTTATTCCCCTTTATATCTAGACCTAAAGAATATAATACTCTATATCTTAATAGGTTTTTATAAAGAGCTAGATATATAATATAGATATTCTCTTATAGTAGATAGATATCTTTTAGCTCTTTAGCGATTAATTTAAATATTATTTTTATATAATAGGAGTAATGTCCTCTTACTTATAAAGACCGATATTATTTATTAAGGACCTTGAACTATCTTATAAGATAAACTTAGTATATAGCTAAGTATCTATTTATTTACCTATATTATATTTATTATACTTATAAGTACCTACCTACTATTATATTATAGGCTAGCTATTATAGATAGTATAGCTTAGGGGCATTAAGGAAGGCCCCTAACCTTTATTAAATCACGTGCCTTTCCTACTATAAATTGATTGATTAATTGATTAAGTTAAAAAAGTATTCTCTACTATAAAGTATATATATTCAGGAAGAATCTTCACTATTAGATTTATAAGGATTAGGTAATTAAATGCATTTACCTAGGGGGCCTACTTCGTGATACTAGCCCCTTGTCAGGGTAGTTATAATAGCGTTTTATATAGCTTAATAGGTATATCATTCGTCTTCCTATTACTAGAGCTCGAGAGCTACTAAATTAGATAGAGTCGCTATAGTAGATATTATTATCTTAGATAAGGTGAAAGGTATAGGTTTAACTTATTTATAATAAGTATAAATAATATAGGGTATAATATCGGTTATCCTAGAGTAATAGGAGATAGGGATAGTAATCAGTTGCTAAGGGTATATTAGGGTTAGTATACTAATTATTATTAAAGTAAGAGGGAAGGGGGGAGGGGGAGGGGAGTGCTTGCTAATATATAAGTAAGAGTATAGGGGATCTAGGCTATAGTATATTGCTTTATACTTTAATAATACTATCTTAGAAGGAGAACCCTAAGGGGTAGAAAGAGAAACGTAAGAAAGATAATAAGTATTAGTAATAGTAGTTAAGACTTAATAATATTAGTAATATCTATCTATATAAAGCTTTTACTGAACTTCTAGTATGATTTTACTTACTATACTAATAATAATAATGTTTATTTTATTTTATCTTTTACCTTAAATCTTTATATTTCTAGTATTACTAACTATATATTAAACTAGTATAAAACTGCTAAATATAATTTCTTTAGATAATTAAAGAAGTTATTAGATTATGTAATTAGCTATATATATATATAACGATTTTAAGCTTAGTAATTATAAAATAACTTTTTAATCAGTAAAGTTTCTATCTAACTACTAGAACCTATTAATAGTTTTTATTAAGTAATAATCAGAGTTCTTAATTCTAGGCTTATAAACTAATATATATAATATATATTATAATGAACTAACTTATCAATTATTTGTATCGCTATAGTCGAAATAGATCTATTTGCATTTATAGATAAGAAAAGCTAAGATATAATTATACTTTATATAGATAAAGCTGCGTATTAATATTCCTATAAAAGCTTATTTATTTTATAGTCATTATTATAATTCGCTACTTAAGCTCAAACCTATTTATTCTCTTTAGCTATATAGTAACAAGTAGTAAGTTTAATGATATATTTTATATATTCTATAAGTGTCTTTAAATACTGAATCTATATTTCAAGAAAACGCTTTTAGATAGTAGGATTATACTTTTATAAATAAGATTATATATAATTCAAAAATAAAAGTTTAATAGATACTATAATTAACTTATTCAATACTACTAACTTTATAATCGTTAAGATTATATTATTGAAATCTTATTATAATAGGTATTTTATCAGCGAATGAAATTAATATATAACTCTGTATTATATTATAAACTTTATAGTAAAAGCCTTTATATATTATATAAAATATATAATATCCAATAGAGTTTAGTTTATAAAGAGGAGGATTCATAATGCTTATATAAGGAATTATACTGCTTTAAAGTATAGTATATAGCTTTAGAACACCCTTATTACTGCACCCTCTTTTAATTAACATGAAAAGAAAGCATAGCTTGTCTCGTATGCTAAATATCCTACTGCACCTAATATACCACTATATTCAACTTACTATATGATCAATTGAATTAGAAGCGAAGCGATTAAATTAAAAGGGCTTAGTAGAAGGGCTAATTAAAGGAGTATATAGTAGCAGGGGCTTAGTTTAATATACTATACTTTAAAGCAGTATAATTCCTAATCTAGGTAGTATGAATTCTCCCTATATATTTTATATAAAGTAGTTTTATAAATAATTTCGATGATATTCCAGTCTCGTTATTTAAAAAGTATATTAAATACTTATAGATCTATATTACTAGCTTTATATTATTTAAGTTTTTAGGTATTATATCGCTTACTCAAATCAGTAATATTAAATCTAGCTATAATATCTTATCTCTTTCTATAATACTAAACTACTATTCAACGAGTATAAAATCATACTAAGATACTATTCTAGATTTAAAACTAGTATTATAAATAACTTTCTATTTATTAACTAATACTCTACTACTTTCTATTGATTATTATAAACTTTATTACGATAATCTGAATTTTCTATTACTTTAGCTAGAGGTATATAATTCTATAAATATAATGAAACTGCTATAAGGTAGTAGATAAAACGAAAGAAGAAGAAATGAAGCTATTAATAGCATTGGAAAGTCTATAAAATAAGTAGGTAGGGAGGCATAAGTAAGATAGCGCTTCTATTGCTTGCTTAAATAAGCCGTTTAATAGCACCTCTATTCCCCTTCCCTACTGCCCTAAGCGCTCTTTTATATAGTTTAATCTATAGCTTTATAGTTTTTATCATATATAGATATATAAAATATAAAGTATAAAGATAGTTTATAATTTTCTTTATTATAAGCAATAATACTAGAAGTTAAGTAAATTAATAGCTTATTTATCATTTAACTGAAAAACGATATTAAATTTGATAATGAGTATAGCTTTATTAACTTAGAAAATACAATATATAATCAATTTTGGTTAATTATTAAATCTATCTTTTCACCTTCTTTAAATATACTTTTAATATATCTTTATAATGAAGAAATAGATATTATTAAAATCGATTTTATTTACCTTAATAAATATGAAATCATCTTAAAATACTAGAAATATAGTAGACTTTACTATTATATCATTAAATAGTAATATATTGAAAGTATTATTAAAGATTACTAATTATTTAATGTTTAGAAGCTTTACTTTAATATTAAAATATAAATTAATAACTAATTTAATATTAAAGTTTTTAGGTATAAGATATAAAAGCGAAGACTTGAACTACTTAGATCAAGAACTAAACTGCTTCGAAGTATAGTATATTGAACTAAGCTATAGCTGCTATATACTTCTCTTATTAGCTTTCCAACTTAGGTCTTTAATTTAGCCTTCTAAATTTAATCGCGTTACTTCGAGATTAATTAATTATATATCAAGTTAAGTATAGCAGGTTAATTAGCATACTAAATAAGCTATTTAAGGGTCTAGCCTATAATACGATAGTAAGTAGCTATTAATAAGGATATATTTTAAAGTATAAAGAAAGAGAAGAAGAAGTACTCTCCAGACTACTATATAGCTAACTATATATATATATAGGTCTAGGTAGGACTCATACTGCTTACTTGATACATAAGCCTTGAGTTTTAAATATATAATATAGCTCTTTTTTAAGACCCCTCTAAAACCGAATAGGTACTTAGAGAAAGTAAAAGAAATAATAGGTCCTCTATTACAAGTAGCAATATAATAATATATATATATATAATAAAAGTACTTAGTGACCCTATAATAATAGCCTTTATATAATCTAGTACCTATATAGGCCCATTCCGGGCTTATAGTAATAATAACTATTATCTAGTATAATAGCAGTATAGAGTTCCTATAAGCCTACTCTGAGCTTATAGTAGTAATAAATAGTAATCCTAATGATATTAAATATAATATTTTACCTTTATTCCTTTTGCTTAAAGCTATTATTATGATCGCACTTACTTAGTTTACTAAACTTTATATAAAACCCTTCCTCGCCTTTACCTATTTTATGAAAAACCTATTATAGGTTTCTAATATTAATTAACTTAAAATGTAATATAGCCTTATACTATCTCCTTATACTTTCTTTAATTACAATGAATCATCTTACTATTATATAATATATATATACTTATATATATAAATATATACTTTCCGATATTATTAATATTAAGATAGCTATTATTCATAGTAGTAGATCCGACTCTCTCAATTACCTAAGCTATAGTAGAACGATAGAGGACTTCTTAATATAAGTAATTCGTATAATAATAAAATAGTCCTACTCTAAGGCTTCTATAGTATTATAACCTATAGTTAGGATAGATACTAGGGGGTATATAGAGAGTTATAGGGAAATACCTAATATATAGTATAGTATAAGGGAAAAGGGATATAAGACTTACTAGGTTATATAATATAGCTAAGTAAGTAAGACGCGAGTAGACCCGAAGCCTCGCTCCCCTTCGCGCCTAGACCTGAAGCATGCGGGATACCGTATCCTAATAGGCCTCGATAAAGAGCTAGATATATAATATAAATGATATCTTATAGTAGATAGATATCTCTTAGCTCTTTAGCGATCAAACTAAGTAGTATTTCTATATAAATAGAAGTAATTTCCTCTTAATTATAAAGACTATATTATATAGAATACTTTAAACCTCTTTAATAATATAAACTCTATATACCCTTAAGTACCCTTTAAGTTACCTATATTATTTTTATCATATATAGTTAAGGACTTACCCTAGTATTCTAATAGAATATTAACTCTCTATTGAAGAGCAGATATACTATTCGTAATTTTATTATTATCGATAATTCTAATAATAAGAATACTATACCCCTATAAGAGAAATCATCTTATATATAATGCTTAGGTTAGTGAAATCGATTATAGCTAAATAGACTACTAATATAATTAGAGATTATATTTACTTGCTTTATTAGGTATAATATATTATAGTATCTATGATCTAGTTATAGTAAGCTATAATAATAGCTAGATACTATAGAAGTAATATAGCAAATAGTAAGCGGAAGCCTACCTAGCGTTAGTATTAGCTCCCTCTAATAAGCTTTCCTTATCGCTATCCCTCTTACTTACCTTACCTTCTAGAACTTTCTATAATTCCTTTTATCCTTGACTTTTTTCTCAATTAGGCAAACCTTTAATAATTCAAAATAGTTATATGGAATTTGAGCCTATATGCTATAAACCAAGTGATTCCTATTATATATACTATATTAATTTACTTAGACCTCTATTGGATAAAGAGGCTATAAGCCCTTGATTACCTTTACCTTCTTTACTATAATCTATTACTAATATAATACTTTAGGAACTATTACTATATTATCTATCTAGGCTTAGTCTATTGGTAATACAACCCCTTGCTATTAATATATAGATTTGAACTAGGCTTATATTATAGCAGCTATAGATAATTATAAGGAATATATTATCGATAAAGAGCTATCTATTTACTCTCTTACCTAGCATCGTGGTATCTTATTATAGTATAATTAAAGCTTATACTATAATCTATTTATATCTCTTATATTATATTAAAGTAGTCCTACTATTATCTGATACTAATAACTTATATAATAAAATACTATTAAGATAGTAAGAATAATGTATTATATAGATTAGAAGATAAACTATTTATCTACTTATATAATATCAGAGGTAAGTAAAGTTAGTACTTATCTTATTACTTTATAAAAAGCGAGCTACTATTAATATGAAGTAGATAAGAATAGTATCCGAGTATAATAAGCGATACTATATTAGATAGATTAAATCTATATAGAATATATTATACTTACCCTTTATCCTTATTATTCCTAATCCCTATTAGGAGAGAATCGGCTATCTAGTTATAATCATACTACCTAGAGTACTTCCTGCTATTAAATAGAGACGACCCTTATATATCCTTCTCATTATTGCTATAAATATTAATAAGAGGAAAAGAAGCCTATTATATCTTCAGAACACACTATTTCTAATATTAAATAAGTCTATTAATAAATATAATCTTTTTTTTCAAAGGTATATAGTAAATATAATTACTTTTATTTTTATACTTATATTTCTTATGATAATACTATATATATTATGATTCATACTTATACGTATAATAATATTATAAATAGTCTATACTATCTTTATAAGTTAGATATAATAGCGTTATAAGAGTATATTGATTTCATTTACTTTTTATATAATACTAGTTGATCGTTTATAATTATAATAACTTATAACTATACTAATAAATCTAACCTCTTTAACTCAAATATTACTTAGCTTTTACTATATCCTTTTACTTAAAAGTAGGTAGATTAGTACTAGAATGATTATTTATTTATATAGTTATCCTTATAACTTATATAAAGACCTTGTTAATACTAGACTATTCTAAGTATATATATTGCCTTATTCTATTTTAAAGTACTCTAAAGCCTCTATATTATTATAAAGTTCTAATAGTTATTCAATAGAAATATTATAATAGACCTATTATTGGATGAGCAACATTATATATATATATAGTAGTGAGAAATAGTCGTATTTATTTAGGTTATATCTACCGAAGGAAGGAAGGAAAGAACTATCTATAGGTTATATAGAGGGAAGGTATAGGTAAGTAGGTGATTCTACCCGTTCACCTAGGGCGGTGAACCCTATACCGCCTACCGTATTAGGCAGCTAAAACTCGCTACTATTCAATACTAGTAGTCTTCTATTATAGTGAATAACTACGTTCCTTCGCGCTTCGAATAGGCCCTTCCTTCGTCGACGATTTCGTCGACGATTTCGTCGACGTTTATTTCGTCGAATTCGTCGCTATTTCCTCGTTGCTTTCGTCGACGATTTCGTCGACGATTTCCTCGTTATAAATAGCCTCAATACTACTACTATGACCGTTATAGTCCCTATCAATCTCGTTCTATGAAACCCTCTACCTTAACCGTTAACTCGTTACTATCAACTAGGCGTTCTAACGCCCGATTTAGTAATACCTTCATTATAGTATCGGCTAGATTATTAGAGCCGTTTATCTACCTAATTTCGTGAATCTCTCGGTATTCGTATGATTAGCGAAGGGATATAATATCTACTATTAATCGCTTCTCCTTCGTCATACCTAACTTAATAAGGTATTCGTAGAGTAAATAGGAATCGGTATAAATAACTAGCGGAATCGCGGGTAGTCCCAATTGAGTTATAATTATTCGTAAAATCATAGCGATTACTATACCGAGGTCGAAGCCGTTTACTATTCTATAGATCTCGGAAGCTAGAACGCTTCGTATAATCCTCTTATACTTCGTCGATGATTAATAGATAATATTTCCTTATATTCTATACCGTATACTATCGTCGTCGCTTTCCGTTATCTCTTCTACGATCGCGATTACGAAGCCGATCTAACTACTAAAGTCGCGATTATTAGCGAATGAACTATCTATAAAGATAGTGAGTTTAGCCTTTAATAGGTCTAAGGCGATATAGTATAGCCTATACGAAGGGTTCTTTATTTACTACTCTAGGTAGCGATTTAGAATCTTATAATCCTTTACTTTAGGGTTTTGAATCTATATAGCGATTAATAGGTTAAATATAGCCTCTAGTTAGTAGATTGATACTAGATAGGCGCTATAGGTATATTATTCTAGATACCTCTAGGTATAGTTAGGCGCCTTTAGGTCTACTATTATAATCTTTATCGCCTAGCCTTTCTAGTATATATCGATCGTTCCGTCGTCTCATATCGTAACTTTCGTACTATTGAAATCGAGGGTAGTTTCTAGGGATAGGACTATCTTCAGCTTATATATTAATTCTACCTTCTGAATCTACTCTTCTTCTATTAACGAGAATGCTTTTATACCTATTATAAGTATATTATCGGTCTATATACTAATGATATCAAAAGAGTCTTTACCTCCGGTTATTACTAATAGGTATAGGTTATATATAGAAGTATTTATCTTTAGCTTCTTATAGTAGTAGTAGTAATAGGTATTCTACTAGTGAATACTAGCCTTAGCGATTCTATATAGTAGCTTTACTAACCGTATAATAATACTAGGGGGATACCGAGCCTATAGTTCCTTCGGAAGGGTCGCGAGAATAGTATATACTAGCTCCGATTTCGATTAAGGGTATACCTATATAACGTCCCTTAACTCGACCTTTATATTTATCGCTATTAAGGTAGGTATAAGGGTAGTAACGATATATTAGCTTATATACTGAATTATAAGCGATTATATAAGGATATTCTCCTTTCTAGTATCGTTATACCTTTAGATAATTAGCTATGATTTCTCATATAGCTTCTTAGTCTTACCCTTGATCTCCTATACTATATAGGCCTTGAATAGTCTATAAGGGCTATAGGTTTTCTCATTAAATCGTTTAAAGCGAAAGATACTATAGGCGATAAGATTATTGATCTCCTTCGTATTAGATTCTTCGAAGGGGTCGCCTAGGCTATTGATTATACTATCGCGCCTTAACTTGAGTATTAGTTTATAGTTTTCCTTCTCTTTCTGAGTAACGAAAGCATTATTCTCAATAGGCTTTAATAGCTTCGGTTTATTCTTCGAACCCTTAGGCTAGCCTCGCTTTTATAGTATTAGAGGCTATATATCTAGCGCTATAGGCCTAGGGAACTCTACTAATAGTAGCTCTATAGGTACTACTGCTTCTAGTACTATAGTTACTATTACTATCGCTATTAGGATATCGTTATCTTCGCTATAGTAGTATAGCCGAACGAGTATAGACCGAAACTTTATAGGGCTATTAGGAAGGTCTAAGGTAAAATCATAATCCTTAATAGTAAGAAGTTTATATAATCCCTATTAGCCTTCTTTCTCTCGCTAGACTTATACCTCGCTCTAAAGTAGTAGTACTATCTAGTTATCTATACCAGGGCTATTATAGGTAGCTATAGCTTCGTTTAATTAGTATTCTATAGTAGCCTTTCGTAGGGCTCGTATCGCCTTTACGATAGCTTCTACTCTTCTTAGTATCGATAGTAAGGGTAGCGAATCGAGGTTTACTTATAGGAAGGCGCTAAAAACGAGTAGTATAGGTATTAGGCCGTCGGGTCCTATTATATTATTAACGGCTTTTATAGCTATCTGAAGAATCGCCTCGCTAGTAAAGGTACCTATTAATTCGGTATAGAGAATTTTGAAAGTATAGTAAAGGGGGCTATAGTATCGTTTAACCTTACCTATAGACTAATATACCTCTATAGGTACCTACTTATATATGATTCCTATAATCTTTACTTCGTTCCTGAACTCTACTAAGGCGAAGTTTATACTAGTATTATGAATTAGCTAGTTAGGTAGGCTAAGGTATATATCTATCTATATTATTCGTAAGGCTTCCTATATATCCTTTATCGAGAGGGATAGAAGGAATCGTATTACTTAGAACGATATTAAAGAGTCTATTATATAAAGTACTAGCCTATTGATTAGATATATTATATCGACGATGATCTCGTAATTGAAATTACTATCGTCCTTTAGGGTGAATTTGAATCGTTTCAGGGTAGGTTCTTTTATTTAGTAGTAATAGTAAAACTTCGTAATAGCTTCTAATACCGTAAGATCGTCGTCGTAGCCTATATTTCGTAGTAAATACGAAAGACGATTAACTAAAGGGTATCCGAATCGGCGATAAAGGCAATATAACTCTTTCTCGGTAAAGAAAGCGCTAATAGCTTCGGCCTTCGTGATAAAGAATTACGGGTATCCCTACTTCCTAGTTACTGGAAACGTTATTTCCTTACCTTAATAGTCTTTTATTAACTCGTCTATAATATTTCGGAAGAATATACCTAGGCGGTCTATATCCTAAACGTATAGAAGGAAAGGGGTAGGAGCGGCTATTACGTAAAAGGTAATAGGGCTAATAAGCAGATTAACCCTAATAGTATTAAGTAATGATAACCTCGAGCCTTTTCCGAACTTGATTATAGCCTCTCCTACCCTCGAAGTATCTATCTTTATATTAGGGTCTTCGTAGTATAATACTAGGTATTGATTATAGCCTACTATAGAGAATTTAGTAGTATTAGTATCGGGTATAATACCTTAGAATTTCAGCTTAGAATAGCGACCCTCGAGGGTAAACTAAGAGGCTAGGATAATAGTATCTTC